>JAQJVL010000049.1:1237946-1310446 GCA_035578905.1 Stictocephala bisonia
AATCCAATAAGCTTAATTCTAAATATAGTTGGAATCTTGATGTAGGTGATAAGTTCCATGCTAGGTCCTCCAAATACCGACATGGCGTCCGCTCAATGGTTGCCATTGACGTGGATACTTATAGCGAATTCTGGGGTGTCCATGTTGGATGGTAGTAAAGGTTCAGATGTTGGATTGAGTAGCTTTATAGCTCCACTTCCACGCGATGGCTTTGTGTTAAAATGTGTTGCCAATTCATTTTTATGTTTTATTTAGTTTCATTAAACTTATTTTAATTTTCTTTGAATATAAACAATATTACGATATCATTGGCTTCATTACTAATATTTTATATAAAAAAATAGAGACTAAAATACTTAAACATTAACCAAACTTGAAAAAGGGCCTTTCATTCTTTAGTTACATAAAATACTTTGAACGATTTTAATGTTGCATGGTAGTCAAGGTTCAGATGTTGTGTATGGAAGAGAACTGAGTGTCAGGCTTGTCAGTTAGCTGAAAATCAGACCAAGACTACGTGGTTCGGATTCAACTTAAAGCTGTTAGACCCATAGTTGCCCGAGCTGTTGGGTTATTAATTAATAATCATTCCTGAGCTAAATGCAACTCAGATAGTAACAATGACTACACTCGTTTGTATACACCCTTGACACTCATTCGCTCCTCATATTCGTGTCTTTGAAATGAATAATGAATAACCACATTTAACTAAGTATTTCAGAGCGTAGTCAACACTTAGTTAAATTAATGGTACATTTGTTAATTAGTGGTATACAGGAAAATACCTCGTATAACCATCGTCATGATTGTACAGGGTTTTGGCTGCATTCCCAGGTAAAACGAACAAGCTTAATTAGTATGCTTATGCATTTAGTGAAGTGTATTGCACGAAACATTTAATATTACGTAGGTAATTATTTCAGATCAAAATAGTAATCTGTGGATGTTACTGTTAGAGTAATATACTGAATTAACATTTTATTTTCAGTATGTTACCAATAGTCCATATAGTGACCATATTTTATAATTTACCCTATCACATCGTAATTATATTTTTGCTTACTTAAAATGTTATTATATTTAGTAGGCCTCATTCAAGGCCTGTTTGAAGGAGTTTTTTTTTAAATTCAAAAACATTTTCAGCCCTAAAGAATTTTATTATTTCGTTTAAAAATAATGAAATATACCCCACCGCTACACGTACAGTTGTTACTAACCCAGCAGCCCACTAATACACGTATGGTAGTTCTGACCCACCCTCATGTTCACAGTTAGTGGATAACTTGCATGCCCTATTAACTCACCTATTAACCTACGCTCTCAACCGTAAACATGTAAGGCATTCACCCACCCAACTAGCCATACTAGTCATGAGCTATTCTAGAAATATAATTTTTTCCTCGTTACTTTTGTAGATGTTCATGATCAACAATTATTGTTAAAAATCAAGAAAAAACTATATGAAAATCTAGGTAGTAGGAACTTTTAGCTGGTTTATTTCGATATACTTCTTAAAGGCCTTTGCTTCTGTTTGGAAGTGACTCTATAATGGCGTCTGTACATCTATAACAGTGGGCGCGGAGTGACCGTAGCAAAGGGGCCAATGTGTTTGTAGGAGATGGTCGGGGCTTGATTCCCGGTGTGAAAACGAAATATGACTAGTTATGTCCCATAGTTCGGAGGTCACTTTAAATTGGTGGTCCAAAGAGAAAAAAAAAATAAATAAATAAATAAAATAAAAAAAACAGAACAGTACAGAACAGGACAGGACAGATCAGATCAGATCAGATCAGAACAGATCAGATCAGATCAGATCAGATCAGATCAGATCAGATCAGATCAGATCAGATCAGATCAGATCAGATCAGATCAGATCAGATCAGATCAGATCAGATCAGATCAGATCAGATCAGATCAGATCAGATCAGATCAGATCAGATCTGATCAGATCAGATCAGATCAGATCAGATCAGATCAGATCAGAACAGATCAGATCAGATCAGATCAGATCAGATCAGATCAGATCAGATCAGATCAGATCAGATCAGATCAGATCAGATCAGATCAGATCTGATCAGATCAGATCAGATCAGATCAGATCAGATCAGATCAGATCAGATCAGATCAGATCAGATCAGATCAGATCAGATCAGATCAGATCAGATCAGATCAGATCAGATCAGATCAGATCAGATCAGATCAGATCAGATCAGATCAGATCAGATCAGATCAGATCAGATCAGATCAGATCAGATCAGATCAGAACAGAACAGAACAGAACAGAACAAATCAAAATAAATAAAATATTAGGTTTGCAGACAAATATTACGACTATGCAGACAAGGGGGCAGTGTCTTACCCGCGCTTATTCCCACTAAAATCCATAAAAATATATTTATTGGTTTTTACAACAATGGATGCTACACAGAATTAAAGATTGTGAAGTAGATTGAAAAAAATAAATATGAAATAATAATTCTAAGAATCGTTATCATAAACATCCTCTAAGAATACACACGTGGACGTGTACTATCTTAGTCCTATACGAGACACCTAAAATTTACCTATTATCTAAAAAACATTATATTAATTACTATACAATAGAAAGCTTAATATTAGTTAAATTATAGTTCTGAAAGATAATTCAGTTGTTATTCTATAAAGAATGATAACTAAAAAATGCATTTCCAGAACAACAACGTATAGTTTATCAATTAAAATGAGCAGGTGTGTGTAGATTTACCTAATAAAACACGAGTTACGTTGTGTTGTTTCAAATATTTTCTGTAGGAAACCAAACTAAGCATACTATTTTTTAAATTGAAAATGTTTAAACCCTGCTCCATATATTTTTTTATTACCAAATGACAAATGTTTATAATATTGATAAATTCCATCCCTTCTATCATATGTTACTTATTTGTAAGATTGATAATGAGTTTTATTTAATACTCATGTAGAAAAAAATAAAAAACATACCAATTAATATGCACTTACATATTTTAATTAGTCAGAAATTAAAATATTCCCAGCTTCAACATCACATGTGATTTAGTTTATTTACTAATATAACAAAATATTAGAGTTATTCTTTTTTTTCCAAACACAATTATAACTATAATAGGTTTAATTCAAACAAAACTCAGTTAATAATGTAGATATGATTTTAGAATGCCCAGTAGGCTAAAATAATTATTTTTTGATTGATATTGGATTTAAGCCTAATGTTAATAGATTGAAAATTAATTGTATTAGCTAACTGGGAATTCTAAAATCATATTTATTTTTAACATACTGACGAACATTTTTCACTTGACTTCCATTTTATAAGTGGTTTCTCGAATTGTACGGGAAATATAGCTTTATATACATTGGCACATAACCTAGATAGATTCGTAGAGGATGAAGAATTTAAATTGTATAGACATCTGAATAAGACGCTATATATCCTTTATATCACTTATTTCTGTTTGTATTTAATAAGGTCAAAGAAAGCCTTAATTTTAGAACACCTATCAGGCTTGGATAAATATACACACTTGAACGTATTTGTATAAAATGTATGTTACGGATGATAAACCGTATTCAGTGAAAACTGCATAAACGCTTTAATATAATGCTGAGTATATTAGTTGAAAGCTATTAAATATTTAAAGTATTTGATTACTAAAGAGTAAATTCATTACTTTAAAATTAAATCCATTAATTGTACCTAGTTCGAAATACACGTTATTTAGCATCAGGAATAAATAAAGAATATTCTACTTGAGAATCGCTTAACTCAGAGCTTTGTGTACTGAAATAAATTATTCCATTTCAACAACAGAGCAAATATATACTAATTTAAATCGGTTTTATGAAATTAGACAATTGATCAAGACAAAGGTTGTTGTACATTGCCATCATTAGTGAAAACTACCAATCACGACGTTTCGATTTGGTAAAACCTAATCTTTTTCAAGTGCTAAAAACTAAATTACATCTAAACAAGCATGTTATAAAACTACGTTCTTAAACTATAAACTTCTCTACATTTTAACCTAGAACCTAGAATGGAGTACAACAAAATGAACTTCTACTAAATATGAAAATGTTAGTAAACAAATTGTTATATAAAATCTTTTCGTTGATATCGTGATCTTGGCAGCGCCTAATAATTGGTTATACTAATTTCACCCAATTAACATTTTTATTTATAGTAGAAGTTCCTTTTGTTGTACTCCATTCTAGGATCTAGGTTAAAATGTAGATAATTATTAATGTAGATAATTATATAGTTTAAGAACGTAGTTTTATGTTTGTTTGGACGTAATTTAGTTTTTAGCACTTGGGGTTTACCTAATCGAAACGTCGTGATTGGTATTTTTTCACGTAATGATGGCAAATGTCCAACAACCTTTCTCTTCCTCATCTGATACTCCATCATTAACAAATTTCAAAACCAAATTAGACACCTTTATTTCATAAAGTGGTTTCAATAATTTAATAACTATTATTATAATTAGATATAAACTATATAGTCTGGGCTTAGTTCGTTTAATTAAACCTCTTATTTGAGTGTAAGAGGTATGCTCTTTCTTGAGCTATAAAATGTTAAATCGACAGATATTTATTAATTGATTGGTGCTAACTTGAACTAGTTTATTTTTTATGAAGTAAATAAGAGGCCATAATAATTTGTAAGGTATGCATAATAATTTAGTTTTATTATAAAGTAAATAATTTTTAATAAATATCAACCATTAATTACAATATCTTACAAATATTCTATTTACTAAGAATGTTTGTGCCAGCATTTTCTTCAACTTATCTCGCCAATTCATATGAGCCTGCAGGCCTGTG
Source organism: Stictocephala bisonia (assembly GCA_035578905.1). Classification (NCBI taxonomy): domain Eukaryota; kingdom Metazoa; phylum Arthropoda; class Insecta; order Hemiptera; family Membracidae; genus Stictocephala; species Stictocephala bisonia. The sequence continues at coordinate 1,242,789 of JAQJVL010000049.1, forward strand.
CGTGATCCTTATTCAACGAGAAAGTACTAAATGTGGTCTTAATTCACTTCGAACCTTTGGATCCTGCCCTCTTGGTTCGAACCCGAAGCCTTGTCCACTGAACCACCAAGGCTTGGTTTTAGTTACATTAGTACTGAGGTTTACTAACTACTACAGCTGGTTATAACTGTACTACATTTAAATTGGACTACACTAGCGCTCAACTACTGTACCCCAAAACAGCCGATAACTAACAACATTTAGCATAGTGTGAGAGACCGATCTGTTTGTATATATAATCATTGTTTATCATACGTACAGTATATTTGCCATATTTATTGAAATACCTGAAAAAATATTGTTATATACATATTCTATACAGGTTGAAAATCTTTAGAATTTTACCATTTTAAATGTAAGCAGTAATTGTTTTCGACTGATCAAAAAATGGTTCAATTAATTGTTGTACAAAATATTGTTCTTGTTTTGCGTGTGTTGATTGTGATAGTGTGCCAAAAGTTTTAAATTAACTTGATTTAAGCAATTCTAGTTTTTTAAAAAATCTGACTTAGAGCCGCATTATTTAATGGTTTAATATGATTACTTATAATCTACTTAATTAATATAATTCGCAAAGCATACAACTTCTAAAAACTGTGGATCATTTAGTATAAACTAATTTAAGTATATTATGCAATTAATAAGAAAATAACGTCTTTATTTTTTTCAACATGCAGTTGTTAAAAAAAAAAAAAAAAAACTCAAGTCATACAAAAATTACATGTATATTGCCAAGGACTAGGCTAAAATTACAAAACAAAATATATTTTGCACAACTTACATTTTAAAATAATCATATTACAATTGTAGCTTAAGTTTATTTTTATAAGATACATAGCTGAGTGCTTTGAAATTCTGTTGAATTCCGTTGTAAATCTGGGGAGCAAAGTAAGAAAAAGCATTCCTTCCCACATAGAGTCTGACTTTGGGTACCTCAGTGTTGTCAAGGGATAACTTACTTCCGAAGACTGGAAGCGCAAACAACATTGCAGGGAAAATAATACTATTGACTTAATTATATTACAATAAAAGAATTATATGTAATATAATTAATTATAATAGAGGGAGACTAGAAACAACATTTCAAAAGATAATCAATGAAAGTTCATGACGATAAGTATTTTTTATCCATTAAAGAATGTAAAACATTTATCAAAAACACATATTTAAAGTAAATTAACTCACGGTTAAGGTTCACAACCACTATTTCCACATGATCAACTATTTATGATTCTTTAGGCGTTCGATTCAATTTCTTACTGTAAATAAGTACAAATAGTTAGGATATAATTTTAATTAACTAAAATTAGACAATCACGAAGACATGATTTAAAAACTGTAAATTTCCTAATCGTTCTTTGAAATAATTAACTTATATATTTATAATGTATATTTATAAATACGATACATGTTACATAACTGAATCAGCACAAAGTATTTGGACGCTAATCACCTTACAGATTACATATGGATAGAGAACGATCCATGAGATTTTTATTTTGTGAAGGATTGATTCATAATATTTGAACAGTTTAACATATTTTACAAAACCTAACTTTAAATAATATTTTTAACAAAACTAATCCTGAAATTTAAATATATTTTAATAAGAGTTACTGTGATCAACAGCATTTGGCCATAACTATAAGTGTTTTGATTTGTATTTGTAAATATAAATTATATAAAAGTAGTTCCCCAAGTATGAAGGAAAAAAAAGAATGGTTTAACTCCATGGACTTAGAGGTCGTTGAAAAAGAAATAGCAGAAAAAACATTAAAAAAATGCTGCAATATTATTTTAGCGTAAACTCAAAAATAATAAACAAAACACAGTACTTTAATCCGAGTAATGTATTACATAAAATTATAGGAGATAATTTCGGGGCTTTCTGCCTCCACCAGAACAACTCCGCTCCATTAAAGGTTGGATTAGGTGTTTGTTAAAATGTTTTGGAGCACTTAAATACTCGACTTGATGTATTAGTCATAAACAACTCTGATGTTTGAGTTAGGCCATTTGTGAATTAATCTCTATAGAATCCCAATACATTTTTCTGGAGCAATATTCTTTGTTATGTTTGTGCGAACATCTGATTTAGATTTGTAAGAATGTCTTTCACTATGATTTGTTGGTTAATGATAGAAAGATGATAACTCATCCTCCAACTTACACTTAGCACAGTATATATTAGATGTCACTTGATGTAGAATGTATTCATTACCAATAACCAATGTATTAATACCTATAGTATTCTTATAATACGGCCATGAAAGTATCAAACATACTTGTAGCATAGTAGAAGAGAATTTTATGCATAATTTCTTTTGAAAAACAGATGGTTGAACATTAATTTTTTACTGTAATATTGTTTTAAAAGAATTGGTATTTGTTGATGCAAATACGTTCAAGCTTGAGAGCTCGATTGAAAAGTTTTATTGACTTGGTAAACATCAAGACTGTTATAATGTTCGTGATTTGGTGAAATTTCGACTCAGTGAAATAATTCAAACCACTTTGTATGTATAAAGAACTTACTTTTTATTTATCCAGCAATTTTAAGAATACTGTAAAATATATACTCTCAATCAAAGGCAAATATATATTACAGCTTTATTTCCGTTTGTTATCACGAGAGTCAAATTAAATTTAATAATGTTAATGATCGTTGTGTTAATGATCTTCAAGAATGAGGAAAATGCAAAATATTACTTTAACGTTTATTTGAATTTATTTCCTTGAAAGTAACCTAATAAATTAAATTCGATTATTTATTTAAGACTACTCTATGATACTATCACAACACGAACGATCCGAAAAATAAACACCAGCTTAGACTGTTAATTTGAGATTAGTTTTAACTGCATCAAAAGTCTACGTATAGATTGGAACTTAAATCAACACTGCTATGATCAAACATTACATTCTTCTACTGAGAACATAATACTATATTTATGACATTTCCCCCATGTTTCGCTAACATTTAAAAACTTTGTGTACTCTGTATAATTTGTCAGCCATTCCTGGTATTTTGTTAAGCAGTAGTTTTCATCAAATACTTCTAGCAATAAGTATAAAATAAAATATTCTTAAAATTTTAAATGATTTCCAAAGAACTGAGCATCATATTATATCATGACATTTTATACAGTAATGTCATTTTAATATCATTATTCTTTTACTTATAATATAACTCGTACTGTTGCAAAATCATGAAAAGTTACTTAAAGAAGATAAGTTGAGCTACAAGTATAATGTAAGGAATGATTGATTACCAAATTATATAGAAAATTGAAATAAAATACTGAACAAATTAATCTAACTGATTTTCTTTAGAATAAAAGGCTTATTGCAAAAAATAAAAAAAGAAACTAGAATACCTGGCAGTCTGTTAGACTTGTGATAGAATAGGCACAAACTGATACAGCTTGTTAATACTTTGAGACCTTCTTAAGTCAGTAGGTATTCAAACAGAATATATTGGAAGTATATTCCATTCAGCGAGAGTTGAGAGTGACGCTCCACCTACTGCTGGTGTGACGTAGGCGCTAGACCCGATTCACTTACGTTCACATGTTGCTGTAGTGATGAACTGTCCTATCTGCCTGAGCCTGATTGACTACTGCTTGTCTTGTTGTAAGTCAAGTTGTGTCCGTCCATGAGAGCACCTTTTTTTATTGGCCGGTGCCCGTGTGACAGCGACAGTCTAGTCGGAGCCTAACTCTCAGTGAACAGAATTTAGTTGGATTATATATTACTATTATTCGAGCACTTGTATAACAAATTTTGTTTCTATTAATTTGATTAAATTACTAAGAAACATATAATATAGTTCACACGAAATATATTAGCCATTGTTTTTTTTTCGTATTTAGCAGCTTGAGGATGGAGAATGAGCTGTTCTTAATCTAGTATTTTACTTTTTATAGATCTGGTAAAACTTTAGTAAATACATTTTATTGATATTAAAGCATCAACTTGTAGTGCTATAAATTGAAAAAAATTTTTTATACAATTTTACTTACTTTTATTTAATTATTTTTTAATTTATAAAGGGAAACTCCTAAAACTTTAATGAACACGGTTTTGTGTCTGACTGGAGGAAAGTTAATGTTTACAACAACTAAGGAAATTAGAAAGAGTTGCAATTATTTAATATTTTATTCATTTTAAATAGTAGTTTTTGTCAAACTTGTATCTGAAATGATATTAACCTTAAACATACTTTACCAAACATTAATTTTAAACTTTATATTTCGAGAAATTCACAAATATTTTATCATACATAGCTTTTTATAAACACTTTTATACCATTAAAATATTATTTATAACTACACAGAACGGTAATTGTGCAGTTTACAACACATATTTTAGAGATAGTTTATTGTTCCAATAGACCCAGGTTTTATTTGAAAATTGCAAAATAAAACTTTCTGAATTTTTCAAAGAAGAGAAAGCAGATAAACTAATGTTTTAAAATGGCTCAAGTTAATACTTTAAACGTTGCTGGTGGGAAGGCGTTAAACAAAATAAACACCGGGGACAAATATTGCGAATAAACACGTTTTCACCTGCGGTTTAAATCCTCAGCTTGTCCACTTCAATGTAATAAAAAACTTAGTCACATAAACAACTTATATATTTTTATCACGTGTATGTGATACTACTTTATCATAACCTAATTTTACTTTTAGGTCTATAATATTACTATAACATTAATTTCTCCTTCAAATCTCATCTAATATGAAAGTGAGTTTTTGCTAATATGAATAGTTTTGAGTTATTTTACATTGTACTGAATTGAAATTTGCTTATAAGTTTGTATAAATTAGTATTTATTGGTATATATTGAACCAGCATGTAATAATGTTTTTGAAAATCCCATTTAATTTATTTTTAAAATGTAGTGTAACAATTATTTACAGTAAATTATAATAATTTATATTTGAAATAAAGAAGTTTGATTTACATACGTTTACCATCTTTTTAGAAAATTTACTGTCTAAGATTTATTATTTTAAACAATAATTACAATACGTACTCCAGAATACGTTTTATTTGTCCATGGATATATGAACATGTTTTAGTTAATTTAATAACGTTCAAGAACCTATTTTGTATTTCTACCTAAAAAATTCTATAAAAGAATCAATCCTAGTTACAGACTCACAATTTAACCGTTTAATTCTAGTTATTTTTATTTTTATTTAAAACTCCACTCGACAATTCACATGGGCCTACATGTGAGCGTAAAATTTATCCAACGAAACGAGTCAAGTAGCGACCGTTGACTTAATGGAGATCGAACCTTGGACCATGCCCTCCACATCACAAAGCCTTAGCCACTGAGCCACCATATCAGTAAAGTCTTTCCGGTAAAATTTAAAAATCTCCCCTACTAATTATCAACAAAGCATTGAAAGTAGCTTCCATATTTATACCCGCTTTACGTACTATAGTTTTATTTTTAATTTGATAAGGATTGTTAAAACTAATTATATATTGTATGTGAACCATAATTTATATATAAAAATAACATAGTACATATCAAGTTTGTTGGTTTATGGGTGAATTATGGAGAGTGAATTGAAAGAAGAAATTAAAAAGCAGATTAAATTTTGAAGATTAGTTAAAGGGGAAATATATATATATGGGCAGAATAAACTAGAAAAATTACAATGAGAGAATTGAAAATGAGATAATTGTTTATACATTGTAACACATTATCGTTAGGAGTTAAATATGTCAGTTCAATATCTAGTAATTACTTTGAAAAAAAAAAGAAAAAAAATACTTGGAAAGAAATTTCTTTTTATAATTTCCCTTTATAATAATTTCAAGGCTATAAAATAATACTTACTTTTTTTAAACTGGTCAGGAAAATAATGGGTAACATGGAAATATCCCTATGTTTGGACAAACATTTTGTATACGCATATCATGTTTGGTAACAAAACTTAATTTCATTGGTAATGTGAATACGGAGGGAAGTAGACAAAGGCTGGTCCGATGTTGGGTGAATTATTTTGCTAAAGATCCCTCAAGAGGGATGCTGTAGGGGATTCTTGACCCTTGCAGACTCTCTCCCTCCCTCTCACCTTTACCTCCCAAAGTCTAAGGAAGCTTCCTTCGGTTAAGGCCAGAACAAGGAAATTATGATCAATACTTTTTGAAATATTCCTTTGTCTCCTGTTTGGTGTTAGTAAATAAGATGGCAATAGGTAATATTAGCTTGATTAACACTTTCCCAAAAATGAAACGAATTTCATTAGTTTTTATAGGGATAATATTTATTTTTATTCATAAACAAATAAACTTGTTAGGACGCAAGGAAACAAACATTTTATGTCTTCCACGTGTATTAAGCTTAATAAGACGTAATTAAACAAAGTTTTGAGTTTTTCACGTGGACTAAGCTTGTTAGGATGCAAGTAAACAAAGTTTTGAGTTTTTCACGTGGACTAAGCTTGTTTAAGCTTGTTAGGACGCAAGGAAGCAACATTTTATGTCTTCCACGTGGATTAAGCTTAATAGGACGTAAGTAAACAAAGTTTTGATTCTTTCACGTAAATTAAGCTTGTTAGGACGCAAGTAAACAAAGTTTTGCGTTTTTCACATGGATTAAGCTTGTTAGGACGCAAGTAAACAAAGTTTTGTGTCATTCACGTGGATTAGGCTTTTTAAGACGCAAGTAAACAAAGTTTTGTATCTTCCACGTGGATTAGGCTTGTTAAGGCGCAAGTAAACATAGTTTTGTGTCTTCCACGTGGATTAGGCTTGTTAAGACGCAAGTAAACAAATTTTTGTGTCTTCCACGTGGATTAGACTTGTTAAGGGGCAAGTAAACATAGTTTTGTGTCTTCCATGTGGATTAGGATTGTTAAGACGCAAGTAAACATAGTTTTGTGTCTTCCACCTGGATTAGGCTTGTTAAGACACATGTAAACATATTTTTGTGTCTTCCACGTGGATTAGGCTTGTTAAGACACATGTAAACATAGTTTTGTGTCTTCCACGTGGATTAGGCTTGTTAAAAGGCAGGTAAATATAGTTTTGTGTCTTCCACGTGGATTAGGGTTGTTAAGACATAAGTAAACATAGTTTTGTGTCTTCCACGTGGATTAGGCTTGTTAAGACACAAGTAAACATAGTTTTGTGTCTTCCACGTGGATTAGGCTTGTTAAGACGCAAGTAAACAAAATGTTGTGTCTTCCACGTGGATTAAGCTTGTTAAGACGCAAGTAAACAAAGTTTTGTGCCTTCAACGTGGATTAGGCTTGTTATGACGCAAGTAAACATATTTTTGTGTCTGCCACGTGGATTAGGCTTGTTAAAATGCAGGTAAACATAATTTTGTGTCTTCCACGTGGATTAGGCTTGTTAAGACGCAAGTAAACAAAGTGTTGTGTCTTCCACGTGGATTAGGCTTTTTAAAACGCAGGTAAACAAAGTTTTGTGTCATTTACGTGGTTAAGCTTGACGTTTGTCGTTATTCACCAAATGAACTAAAGATGAATCAACAAATTTCAAAAATAGTTTCGGTAATCGATTTTACCTTTTTGAAGAAATGTCATTTTATTTTAGTTTCAATTCAACTTACTTATTTTCAATTTCTAAATACAAATATCTTTCCACATTTTAAATATATGATTCTATGCTTCTGTTAGCATTCAAAGAGCCATAACCTTTTCTCATTTCACACGCATTTGAATTTATAAGCTTTTTAGACTAGTAAGCTTTTTTCAAGTTTGGCACTAGATAATTTTTATAACTAAGTAAAACTTATTCAAAAAAATTTCGGTTTTAATTTTTCCAAATATGTAGCTGTATATCGACGATTTTAAAAGAACTATTTTACCAGAAAAACAATTAGAATTAAGAAAAAACTGATCTATCCATCTCATCCAACAAAATTTCCGTTTTGATTTTTCCAAATATATAGCTTTATATCGACGATTTTTAAAATATCATTTTACCAGAAAAATAAGTAGCATTAATATAACAAAACTAAACTATCATGAGAATTCAAAAGCATCAAAATTTTCCATTAGACTTTTATATTTTAGTTAAGTCTTATATTTTGTGGTTAAGAGTTCTGACTCCCGGTGGACTGCCACCTCTTTAACCTAACATGTTTTTGGACCTAGCCCATTGTTCATGACTCTGGAAGGTCCATCACTAACACTAAATTTTCCTCCTACGAGTATGAGTGTTTAAATGAGCTCAGCCTTCCTCATAAGACATCGCACGATTGTCTTACTTCTGCAGAGTAAGATATCTCCCAAGCCGTCTTTCTTATCCAACCATGAACTGAGGCCTAAGTAATCAAATAATTGACATTAGCAAAGGTTTTTATCTCTCTTTTTTATGAGTATGGATTATAACAAGTTTTTTATTCCATATTTATTAAGTATATGTCATTTCAGAATAAACTTTATCATATATTTTATACTATATGAATATAATATTTTTGCTGTTAGATAAATATTGATAAAGCATTAAGTGCTTTTAACGTTTATATATAATTATGTCGGTCTCGTTTAAATTTGGAAGCTCTAAATTTTGTGCCCAGTTCAGTCACTCGCCAATGTATATGCCACAAATGGCCTTGTTGTTTGTTATCTAAAGTCCAATCACGGTGTCAGAACCAGATTGTCTGGATCTGCGAGATATTTTGTCTCGATTTTATAGGTTACTTGTAAATAATACAGTACAAGTAAACGTCACACATTACAAATTTATTAAAATATAAGCACAAAATGTACAAATATATTACAATACATGTACAAAATGCACAAATATTATAGTGTTCGTTTTCGGTGAACCACGCTCACCTTCCACAGAACAGAGGGATTCACAAAAGAATCCTATTTTCTTAAAGATTCTTTTATGAATCCCTCTGGTCTGAGGAAGGTGAGCGTGGTTCACCGAAATTGATCACCATAATATTTGTGCATTTTGTACTTGTATTGTAATATATTTGTACATTTTGTGCTTATATTTTAATAAATTTGTGTTGTATGACGTTTACTTGTACTGTATATGTACCAACACGTATTATGCCTATTAAAAAACTATTTGTAAATAATGTAAATAGGTTATCGTTAGTTTACTTGAAATGGTAGGTTAGATTATACAAACGGAGAAAAGGCTATTTACTCAAATGAAAAACTAAATTTACCCATAAATGACGTACTCTTAGGTTAGGGGATGTAGAATTTCTTATTTAAAGTATCACAGTATAGTAGTATAGGTTTTTACTTTTTTAGATTGCCTTAAAAAATATTACCTTAAAAGCAAGAAGAAAATTAAGTGGGCTAAGATGTGAAAATTAAATAAATAGTTCGCAAAAAATGCACTACATTCACAAAGACACTGTTGTACCCAAGTATACAACAGTTTAATCATTTATGCCCATTTTTTATTAAATTATTAACTGACCTAGTTTTCTTCAAATAACTATTGCATTTAGAAGCAATGTAACGAATTTATACAAAGAAATAAGTGACTGATGAAGCATAACATACATGTAAAAACACTCATTATATAATAACGAGGGACGAGATCCTTTCTACATGTTGTCACATTAATATAACCTAGTTTCCACAGCACGTGTTCACAGGTTGAGGCTAGTGTTGAATAAAGATGTCACATTTAACTTTTCACCTAGGAAACCCTAACATCAGTTTTCAGTTATTGTTTGAATGTTTAAACCGTAAAAATCATGAAAACAGAGATATAACAACTATTAAAGGGAATATGTGAAAGAGTGTTTGTTAATAATAACATATAATAAATAAAATAGTATGTTTATGTATTTGAATTGCTTATTAAATACATTTGTTTGTCAAACAAGCGTAGTATGTATTTTATGGTTCCTAAGTGATACATAAATGTTTGGGGACAAAGAAGACATTTTATGCCCGTTTCAGTGTTGTATATTTTAAATAAAGGATATTATATTTATTTTTATACCTATGCAAAGATAGACGATAACGAATAGGCGAATGGGCGATAACGAATCATTAATGTAAAAGATTATGATAAATACTTAAACAGATTTACTGTTCATTGGATTACCTAAGTTTTTGTTAGCATTTGTATTGTTAGTTTAAAGAAGGAATACACAATACAACAATACAAAAAAATAAACAATACATAAAAATAGTATTAAATAAATACTATTATTTTATCATTTATTTTATACTTTTATTATAGTTTATTTAAAACTATATACCGATTCGTTGTTATACTTTGCGTTTATTTACTAGCTTATAAAATTAGAAATCTTGTTTTGCATTTATTAGAGTGTCAAAGCGTATAGGAATTTAAAGATTCGAATAACAAGTTAGACTAGAAACAGGGAATGAACTAAATAGTTTATTATGATAAATATATTTGTTTTTAATCATAAAAATTCTACTAAAGTTACTTAAAATGTTGTTTACATTAAAATTCATCACACAAATGTATGTTGAATGTATGAATTAGATATGAACATTGTTCCCAGAGTTAAAAGTTTAATATGATGTTTAAACATGACTATTAAAATGATTAAGTATCATAAACAATATAAGGTAAATAAATAAAATATTATAACAAATTTCAATTTTTTTTAGGAATAGCTTTTTACACCAATTACCTAGTACATTAACACACTAAATCATTTATAATATGGAACATAATTAATCTTGTTTTGTGTCTTGTTTTGTGAACTTGATCTCAAAGTTCACGTTTTGTTTCAATTTATGTAATAATATAAAAAGGAATGTTTTCTGAAGACAGAAATGTAATTTCTTCTAAAAAGACGTAGATGACAGAAACAAAGACCAATCTCTCTATATATGAATGTTTGATTTTAAAATATTATATAATATTTGAACAAACTTTTAAATACGTTGTCATTAGAATAATATAAAATAGATTGTCTGTAGTAATTTTCAGAAAAATGTCTTGTATAGCACTTCTTTGATACTCTTTTAAGTAAATAACACTTTTAAATTAAATGTTGGCCATTCTATTGAAATAAAACGTTTGTTATCTTTTAATAATAGAGTTTTTATATTTTAAAAAAGAGAAAAATATATGTAATCACCCTTTTTTGCGTGACAACGCCATAATTTTATTTAAATCTGCACATTATTACACTCGATAAAAATATAAAATTTGTTTTCATTACTTTTTAAAGTGTATCATACTGTATTATCCCTGTGATGTTAATTAAAAGGATTAAAATATTATCTAACGCTACTATATATCCTAAAAACATTGATTTGAACTTTCCTTAGTTCACGTTTCCTTAGTTCCTATTTCACGTTCCTTGGTTATTCTAATTTGAGTTAAAAAATATAAATTAATACCCTTTAATAGCTATAAACTTTGATTTATTAGTTTATTTAATCTTACTAGAAATAGAATTTACCCTGTATTAATATGTACTGAAACATATTTGCAGGTATCTAAAGCACTATCATAAACTCTATTTACTATAGTAATTTACTGTAATTGTTTTTTAGCTACAAAAATCCATCAAAGCAATACAACACATTCTTGGCACGTACACAAGAGACTGTGCTGAATTCAGAGTCATTTGGTATTTGGCCAATCTTGCTGCTCAACATAAAACAATATAGTTACGTTTAAGGCTCATTATACTATAATTGTACGGCTGTATATTCATTTAGAGAACGCGCATTGTTATGTAGTGTGAACTGATTAATAAATTGACCCCTCTTCTGTATTAAACAGGAAGCAACTCTAACACCCATGTTACAAATTATATTCAGCTTATGTAAATGTTTAATACAATGCTTAGAACATTTTCGAAGTAAAATACTCTACATTCATAATAATTGAATTATGCTCATATTAAATTACAAAGATATTTAGTTGTCTTTTGTTAAATTCAATTCAAGTTTCAATTTAAGGTAAGCCTCACATGGTTTTTGTGTACAATGATACATTTATAATCAATGAAAATAATATATAAAATACAAGTATATAGTTTTTAAATTGTTTAACTTTGACGTGCAATATTTTATTGCTTTGGTTCACCAAATTTGCTGCGATAATAAATTATAACTAGAAGAAAACGCTGCACATTCACGTGACAATCAGTCAGTCACTACCCTCGTATGACCTTGGCATGCGGCCTCGGTAATTCTGATTTGTAGTCTCAACCACTGTGTTCGAGATAAAATAAGACTGTACTGTTCTTATAGGAGATGAAAGTTGTTATAAAGGATACATCTAATTTTATTTTGAAAAGTCCTTCGTGAGTGGATTTCTTTTATAGAAAATTACACTTTCTCAGAATTTGAAATAAACTAAACGTAACGAAGCAAAAATTACGTGTAAGGGTGGTAGGGAGGGTAATACAACGTACGTGTATGGATAGGTGTGAGGCTAATCACCACCCTTCGTGTATGGATGGGTGGGCGGCCAATCACAGCCGTACGCGTTTGGATGGATGGGCGGCCAATCACCACCGTACGCGTATGGATGGGTGGGAGGCTCATCACCTATATGTGTATGGATGGGTGGGAGGGAAGGTCATGTTACAATAAAACTCATAATATTTAGTTAACGCATTTAGTATTGTTTTTTATGAACACTGCTATTATTTAAAACAATTTAGGTGTCTGAATCAACAGAAAAAGATTTATTATCAGCTCATATCCGATAGTATGTAAAATGTAATAAACATAAATAACTAGTTTACGTCTAAGTTAGAAACTTATTGGTCCTTCAGTTTTGTCCAGACTCAAACAAACGCGATAAAAAATTTAAATTGTTAAATGTAATAATAAATAAATATCACCAACTAGCAATTTTGCCCTTTTATATATTTATATGGATATAAAACAGACAACCAATACATTTCAATACGAGACATGGCATTGAATTTCAAATTCAAAATTACTCGATTCAATGGACTATAAGCAATGAAATACCAATGGATTAGAAGTGATTTGCACACCAAATGACTGAAATATCTCACTTAGATTACTTCAAATACTCCAAAAGTAATATATGTACCGAAACAGAAAATCGTATGTAAAAATACGAAACAATGTATATTTTGTAAAAATAAAACAACACGATCATTTGTACCTTTTCCGTCAATTCACTATCGCCACTTTCTCCTTTACTTTGCTACCGCTATTTTTTTACGTAATTACGTTTAAGTTAGGTTAGGTTAGGTTAGGTCAGATTAGGTTAGGTTAGGTTAGGTGGGTACTAAAGTTGATCATAAACTGGTAAATCCAATGACTGACTTACCATAGAATGCGCCCTCAGTGTGTAAGTTCATGGAAAGCGATAAGATAAGGCAAGCGATATCGGATTCCTAGTGGGAAAGAATACCACAGTGGCCATAAAAATGATTGGGGTACAGTTTTTAGAGGAATAGAATATTTATCATGTAGTGGTAGTGAATAAAGGGAAAAAAGTAGTGTTAGTGAATTAACGGAAAAGATCCCAGCTTTTTATAGGGAGGAAGGACTTGATTGGCATGTTATAAAAGAGACCTTTATTTTATAACCATAGCTAACACAATATAGTGGAAAGCTATGATTAGTTAAACTAATAAATTTATCATAAAATTATTAGGTCAAGTATTTTGTAGCACATGCTGAGATAAACGAATAAAATAGTGTTAATATCATTTTTGAATTTTTTACGAACTATATAGGTAATTTTTATTTCAATAAAAATACTCGAAGTGTTTAAAACAATACTTACATAAAAAAAGTTGATTAAGAATAAGACGCATTTTCTGAAGACAGATTTGATATATTTTGGAAGTTATTATTTTGATATAAAAGAAATCCTTTCTAAGGACGAAGGTCGTTCGTTATTTCTTGTTAAGAAGAAGATTTACAAAGGGAAAAACAATATCTCTCTTTTTCAATTGTTTGTGTGATATCAGATGTATCAAGACAAGCATGTAAACACAATTTTACTGAAATAATCACAAGACATTTTCTTTGTCGTTTGTTTCGTGTACAAATGTCTGTACAGTATTTATTCTTATTGTATCATTTAAAGTCCATAATTGCAGAACTGTTTAATTGAAAACGTATCATTTTTATGAAAACATTCCTTTTTAATTCTAAGTAAAAGGTTTGTTATTAGTAAAAAAAAGTACCGGGATATTTTCCTTTAATTCACTATCATAACCATAACTTAGGTTAACCTAACATAACCAAACCAATCCTAACCTAACACAACCTAAACAAACCCAACATAACCTAACCAAAGTAGTGAATTAACGGAAAAGGTTCAAGTACCATCATTGTATTTGTAAATGAATTTGTGATACGACTTATTTCATAATATCCTTTGTTACGGTACAGTTACTTATTTTTACATTTTTATCCTAAATATTACATATTTGATTAGTTTAAATAATTTTACATTAAATTTTATAATAGGCAGTAAAAACATCCTATAATAAAAGTTGATATGTCTAGTATTATAAGTTGTAAAAAATATACACGTTAAAGATTTTTCGGCTTTCTTTATGAGAGATAACTGTATCAGGAGTTTTTGTGTGTGATATTTTTGTGACGGTTGGCCATACTTTTATGTTTAGAAGAATAGTTTTCATGTTGGACATTGCTATTCAGTGGTCCATGATATTACCGTCTGTCCCTGATTGGTTTTTTGTTGACAGAGGAAAGGTCACTCTAACTTGAATTTGATTTTCCATTAGGAGTAACGACGATTCACTCTATTATTGGCGGCAATCCTGTGATCACTAGTTTACTCATTTTCAACAAAGCTGGCTTTACCAGGTAGCCAGACTGTTTGTGCTGACAGATCTTTTTCAAAATCAATTTAATTTATAGAATATTGTTTAAATACTATATTCAATGTGAACCTTAAATTATTTCGTCTATTTAACTTTAAAAATTGAACCTCCTGTCAATTATGTTTTATTGTAACTGATTTAGTATGGGTGGTATACAGAGTAAATATACCAAAGAATATACAAGCAATATTAATAGATGAAGGACTGTATAACTCATGTTTTAAATGAGCCTATAGTAAAACTGTTAAACAATTGACCTTTATACAACCAAAGACTGCATTAAAACAAAACCAAACATTTCCTTGGCACGTTTGGAAGAGACTGAGCTGTTATTGCCTTTTTCCAATTTCAAACTACTCAAAACAACTTCAATATGTTATTTTATAGAAGTTACCCTATTGGGAATAAAATAACAACTAGTCTAGCTTTATTTCGATATTGGGATTAATTCTACGTTCTATGTCTTTTTGTGGCCATATAAAAATACATTTATACCTGTAATATTTTGTTTTGGAAGACTGCTAATGTAAATGTTAACCTTTGAAAAATATATTAAAGAGGAAAGCCAGAGAAGATGCTGTCACCTACTAACTTTATGGTGGGCTATATCGTAATTCATTACACATTACGTATTAGTAAAGATAGTGTTAGTAAATAACAATAATAATATGAAAAACCACAAAGCCAAAAGATTAACCAGTAATTAAATTTGTTCCATTCTTGAATCATTTTATACGATTTTATATTATAAAGTTGTAACATAAAATAACAATCGAGCACCCTTAAACATTTTATTAAATTAACACCGACCGGTTTCGGCAGTTATGTCATCTTCATAGGTGTTTACTTTTCAAAACTGTGTTTACTTTGTTTTGTAACAGTTTTGAAAAGTAAACACCTATGAAGATGGCATAATTGCCGAAACCGGTCGGTGTTAATTTAATAAAATGTTTTAAGGTGCTCAATTGTTATTTTATGTTATAGCTTTATTATAGATAGCAGCCTTTATTATATGTAATGTAAATATTTAAAAATATGTATTTTTACTCTATGAAGAATGGTTTTATAGAAGTTAATTACATTTTATTATAAAAGTAAAAGTTGTATTTTATAAATTTAATGTGTGGTAATTCTATGACACTTAAAAAGCTGTAAAATACTAATTAGTATGGTTAAGAAGAATTTATGAAAATAATTCATTTTGTTGGCTAATTTATTTTTATGGAATAAATAATACTATGTTCATATAAATTTCTATACTATTGTTCTTTATAATTATTAAATGTATATATAAAAAAACTGTTAACCTAAAACATTTAGTTAAATAAAAGGTGATTTTTTTATTGGTGCGTTTTTTAAGTTGGCACCACTACTAAACACAACATTTAAATTCGAATAAAACAGCTGATCTTTGCTTATTATCATATGTCATTTCAATATTTGTATTGTCTAGTGCGTATTATTGTGTAACCATGAACAGACTTACAAATGAAGAGCGTTTGCGAATAGTGCAAATTTATTTTGAAAACCGCAGTTCAGTTCGGGCAACTTATCGAGCTCTTCGTCCGATTTACGGACCTCATAATCGTCCATCAGAGTCAGGTATTCGAGCTTTGGTTAATCGTTTTCGTAATACCCACACTCTTGTTGACAAGCATCGGCAGAGACGCCGCACAGTAAGGACCGAAGAGGCTGTTGATGCTGTTGCTCGTAGTGTTGAAGAGGATCCAAGTGTGTCGATTCGTCATCGTGCGCAGCAATTAGCGATCTGCTATTCAACTCTAAGGAATATTTTACGGAAGGATCTACGCCTATATCCATACAAGATTCAATTGGTGCAAGAACTGAAACGTTTAGACTATCGCAAGCGTCTTGATTTCGTTGAATGGGCTCAAAATAAGATAACACGTGACCCAGCTTTCGCAGGCAAGATTTTTTTCAGTGATGAGGCTCATTTCTGGTTATGCGGCTTTGTCAACAAACAGAATTGTCGGATTTGGAGTAATGAAAACCCAAAAGAATTTGTTGGTGTGCCCCTTCATCCACAAAAACTTACCGTTTGGTGCGCCATTTGGGCAGGTGGTGTTATTGGCCCTTATTTTTTTAAAGACAATGCTGGCCAGACTGTTACGGTAAACGGTCAACGCTATCGGGCAATGTTACGGGACTTTTTCGTTCCTCAGCTAAACGAACTTGAAGTGGATTTAGAAAATGTCTGGTTCCAACAAGACGGCGCGACGTGCCACACGGCAAACGACACAATTGGCCTCTTGGCAGAAACATTTGGTGAACGTATCATCTCATTTAGAGGTAGTGTCAACTGGCCCCCACGGTCGTGTGATATCACGCCAACAGACTACTTTCTGTGGGGATATGTTAAGTCTCAAGTATACGCTGACAAGCCACAAACTTTAAATGAATTGGAAGCTAACATTCGTCGAGTTATTGGCGGAATTCAACCACAGCTGCTGGAAAGAGTATTCGAAAATTGGACTACTCGATTGGGCTTTCTACGCGAACGAAATGGAGCCCATATGCCAGAAATCATTTTTAAACGTTAATGTCATGACACTGTAGTTCAAATAAATCCATTTTTATGTCAATGCAGGTTGTTTTTCATTTTTATATTTAGTATTAAAAAAAGCACCAATAAAAAAATCACCCTTTATAAATACAATTTCCAAGCGTATACAAATATAATAATAATCTATAGGTTATGATAATAACTTAGTAAATAATATTATATAGTGAATTAATAGTTAAACATGATTAATAGCTGTTAATGATACAATTTATTAAATGCATAAATCATTTAGTTTATTTTTATTCCAAGTGATTATTGAATGTCATGTTTCTTTAGTAACGAAGATTAATTTGTTTAACCACCTATACAATGAAGTGGCGAATGAAGTTCCCGGGGAAATAATGTGGAACAGACGTTGTGACGCTTAAAAGCGTGGGAGAGTTAGATTGAACTATCAGATTCCAACAGCTTTGTTTTCCTAAGTATAATTACAAGACGAGATTTGGACTTTGAATTCCCATTTGATATATAGAAGTGAACATTTGATTAATGAAAGATTTACTATATTCATGTCAAGTGTGATTCATTTATTTAAAGTCACTCGTAATAACTTTAACATAAAAACAACGTGTGCGTAATTTTTATAAGTACAATAATCTTTGGAATAAACCAACAGTTACTGTATAGCTAACAAAGTTAACAATTATTCCAAGTTGAAATGGAAGCTTAGAGAAAATCCATTCACCGCTGTGATTGTCGTTTGTAGTTGTGAATTTAGGTAGGAAATTAATTATCAGTACAACAAAGAGGAATATTAGAGGTCAGCTTCTGTCTAATTACGAACAGTTTGCTGCTGATTACGTCATCAGTCTCTCAACATAATTAATACGTTTGTCACGTGTATTTATAAGCTCTTCAACAGTTAATTTAATACTGTTTTGACTTAACCTCTATTAATGTAATTAATTATGTACAACAAGTGCCGGTTATTGTGTTAATCAACATGTATATTTTGAAATTAACTAATGTATAAAATACCATGTTATACTTAACTTACTCTTACTCCTGTGGCCACTGAAATCCAAGGTGATTTTTGGCCTCGCCAACAAGTTGCCTCCACAATCCTATATTCTCTGCCATTTCGATGTCTCCACCAAGACCTCCCACATCCTGTTTTACTTGGTCATCCCATCTTATTCTTGGTCGTCCTAGAGGTCGCCTTCCTGCTGGTTTCCCCATCCATACCCTTCTTATCATTTTTTCTTCTTCCCTTCTACTCACATGACCAAGCCATCTTATTCTTCTGCTTCTAACTACCGCCACAATATCAGGTCTCTTGTACAGTTCTCTAAGCTCTGTTCTTTTTTATTCTCCACACTCCTGATTCATAGGTAGGTCCATATATTCTTCCTAAAATTTTGTTTTCAAATGTAATCAATATTTTTTTGTTATACATTGTTAGGGTCCACACCTCAGATCCATACAATAAAACACTTGTACAATAGCTTTACATTCTTACAACTTACATTCTAACAAATAGGTTGTACATTCTAATTTTTGTGGGTCTTGACAGTAGTTTACTTCAGGAGACTCCAGTGGCATCTATTTGCTGCATTAATTCAGACTTGTATTTCCTCTTCTAATTTATTTTGACTAGTCAAAATAACTCCCAGGTACTTGAACTCTTCAGTGGCTAAATATTTGTAATCCATTACGTCCAGTGTTGAGTTGATTGGCTCTGCCTGTCTCCCTACCTTCATATATTTAGTTTTTTCTTTATTCACTTGAAGACCTACTTTGTTGGCTTCTTTTAACAGAATACCTGCTAGCGTTTTTAGATCATTTTTATTATCAGCTATTAATGCCACATCATCAGCAAATGCTAAAATATTGATTATACCTTCAATGTTTGCACCTATTTCTACAGATTTTTTCACTTTCAGTGTTTCTTCAAGAGCGAGGTTGAACAACAATGGTGACAACGCATCTCCTTGTCTTACCCCTGTTTTGACGTCAAAAGTGTCTGAAAACTCTCTTTCTATTCTTACTTTCCCTCTTGAGCCTTCAACACACATTTTTGGTAGTCTAATTATTTTCTGGGATTTTTTTTCTAAGATATGTCCACAATTTTGATCTCACAATGTTATCATAAGCCTTTCTAAAGTCAATGAATAATATATATATATATATATATATATATATATATATATATATATATATATATATATATATAGAATAGAATAGAATATTATAATAGAATATTTTTATTCAAGAAATATTACATGCAGTGGCCCTGCTAAGTAAGAACTCACTTATCAGCAGGATCCAGAAATTACATATTTTATACATTACATTTAGAAATAAAAAAAAAAAAACAGTATAATATTAAAGAATATACAGTAATGAAAACAATACATATCAGTGTGTATAGTAGTGGCAGATGGTGGGTATTAAAACTTAACTAGTTAACAATAGAAGTGGCATTAATAAATCTTAAGAACTATTGTACATTTGGATGTGTAAAGAGTATCAAATCTTACTCTATGGCAACGACAGCTGATGCCCCCCCCTCCACAGCGACCACAGCTGTTAAGCAAGCTTGTCGCCACGGGAGCGGGAGCAGCCAGCAGCAGCATCACGTTGTTTACTACATAACCAATAACAGACTCAAAGATTAAAAATCAAGAATCCTAAAAAGAAATCACAAGAGATATTATTCGTTTGCATTATTTTCAATTGCCTTTGCCCATTTGTGTTATATGTGTTCAGTGTTTGTGTGTTAACCAGTGTCAAATTAACGAATGTGATGTGATGGGTTGGTGTTAATAATGGTTCATCCTTGGTGGGCTTTCATGGCTTGTGTTACTAACTTATATCTTAACACCATTAACCAGATAACTACTTTTTAATCAACCTCAGTGCAGTTTTACATGTCATAAAAAACGCTAACATATTTTAGTCATTGCCTTCTAACAGATATTTAACACTAGGGGAGATCTACTCTAGCATGGATATTCAAGGTAAGCATGGGACACCAGCTAACTTTAGCTTCAAGAAAACATATTCCAACGAGATCTTTCATAAGGTTTGTAGGCTACACATAAAAGATTTATTAAAAATATGGTGTAGACTAAGTAGGTAACAACTGTAAAGCCTTAGAAAGTACAGGATGTCATCATATTTAAAGCATAATAGGCCTACTGTGAAGGGCCATTTATGCAACTACAGAGGCAATAACAATAAAACTATAAGTTAAAAACAAACATCAACAGTGTTTATACAATGTAAATGCACAAAGATATATTGGGTCTTAGTACAGACCTGGAAAGTGGCTGTGAGTGGGCATAAACAAGCTAATAACAAGATAACAATAAATATTACAATTGGAAATAGACTATAAACTTAAGAGATTAAAATAAAATTACTAATTTTAGATTATGAAAAGGGGAAGAAATTAACATAATAAACTTACTAACACTTACAACGCATTCCCCATTCAACAGTAGACTATAGGGCCTATTCCTTTTTTTTTTTTTTTTTTTTTTGAGTAGGCCTTTATATATATATATATATATATATATATATATATATATATATATATATATATATATATATATATATATATATAGATTTTTGTTGTATTCCCAGTATTTTAAGGTCAGCTCTTATATAATAAATATTTGGTCAGTAGTTGATCTTTCTTTCATAAATCCTGCTTAATGTTCTCCGATTATTTCTTCTCCGTATCTTCTTAGTCTGTTTAATGTTAGCTTTGACAATATTTTACATGTACAATTAAGTAGTGATATTACACTTAAAGAGTTTTAAAAAGTAAAAAAAGCTTAAGTAAAAATAATAATTATTTATATTCATACACATTAAGAGTCTGCAGTGGCTGTCGACCAAGGTCGAAGCTGTTGGTTTTAATCTCATAAGTACAATATAAGACTCATAAGTATTTTCGAACCAGACATACGATCATAAGTATCCAAATTAAACTGTTATTTTTAAACGGATTTTTCCAAACGAATTGAATTTGATCATGAATAAAATATTCTACATTGGAATTACTTTGCAAATTTTTAATTAGTTTTATAGAAAAAATATTTTGTTTGAAGTTGTTATTTTCAAACATTTTTTGTAATCAAAATATCAAAAGCAAACCCAATGTGCAATATAATAACGTGTTAAATGACACCTCATACACAACTTTTGCTTCATAAATAACGAAAAAATATGGAATCGTAAATAACATTGTTCTTATAGGATTAAAATCAACATGGACGACAGCCTCTGCAGACTCATAAGTACTTAAAATAGAACAAATGGCTTATAAACCATTCAAATATAAAAGTAAAACAGTCATTGTTATTATTGATAAAATTATCATATTCCATAACGTTTGTGAAATTAAATTCTAACTAATAATTGTAACGGTAAATATATAAAAAAAATACATCCACATAAAATATATGCCAATATTTTTCACACAACATGAAAACGGCCAAATATTTTTTTTTTTACAAAGTAATAAAGGAAACAAATTTTATGTAATAAAACGCAGGGAACAGTTTTCACATTGTTAATTGATAAAGCTTCACCAAAGACTAAGTTGACAAAAAATGTATTGTCACAGTGACAATGCCAGAACAGTTAAGCTTTCATGGTGACAAAAGCCTTCAAATTTTCGTGGTCACTGTTGCTGCCTGTGGGAAAGATTAATGTTGGTGTTTGTCCATAATTTACAATATATTGTACCAGATTTTGGTTTGAGTATTTCAGATTCCTGTTATTTAGTTTCAGTATTATTTCCAGTTTACCACTTGAAATTTGCTTCTTAAGTGACTATTATCATACCTTTTAATAATATTAATTTGTATGATTGATGATACATTTTGTTCAGAACTAGTGAACAATTTTATTTTTATATACTAACAACATTTAATATATTCATACTATATATATTTTCGTCACATGCAGTTTAACCACTAAGGAATGCTACAAAACAATTAAATGAAAAATACATAACATAATAATAAATACAAAATGTAATTATATTATTGACATATTATCGTTTACTGTCGCATTATATTGCGATTTATTTTTAATTTATCTTAAGGTTTAAAATTATTTTCCAAATATTATTTATTTGGTCAAGCAATATTTTGATTAGTATTTGAAAAAAAAACCCAAGATAAATGATAGTTAATTATAAGTTTAACTTAATTGTTTATATTATTTTAATATTGTTTATATTTCGAAAGGACGCCTTACACTTTTAAGTGATTACTTAACTAATAGATACTGAGATTTTAACTGAAAATTTTCTGAATAATTTAATAGAACAGTTACTTTAATTCAACTTATTTTGTATCTTTTCTTTTATAATGTCGTTAAAAAGTGTCATTTTTATGTTTTTCAGCTGTTTGAAATAAATCATTAAATTAATGCCAATGTTATTCTTAGAGAAAAATTGATTGCTTGATTGGCTTTTTATACCCTTTAAGAATGGAATTTAGAAAAATTCTTTCTTTAAAAATCTCTATGATACAACATTCAACTTCCTTCAAAAAGAAATCACATTCTGTTCAATGGTTGTGTGTACTTCAATTTTAGATTGTTAAGATAAGGAAAACAGGAAACTAAGTATTTCCATACTCAAGAAAACAACCCATTGTCAGGTTATATAAGAACAATATTTACAAATCCAAACGAATCGAAAATATTATATCAATTACAATAAAAGGGTACATAAAGGTTGTACCATTATTTAACACATTATATATAATTTTAAAGATAGTTGAGTAGTATTAGTAATTTTAGTAGTTAGTTGTAATAAAAGAAACAATTTATAAATAACAATATTGATTTTACTACCTAAAGAAAGATTTATATATGTTCAAAAGTTTATAAAACTTTAAAATAACCATTGACAGTATTTTTGTAGTACAACCTAACCCGAGAGTCGATAAAATGACTACGGGTCAGTTCTTCCCCGAACGGAAATTTGGCTGGAATCTTTGACAAGGGTAGGGATAACGTGCCATAAACTAACTCCCGGGAGAATCTTCGGTGTTTTGTTGCATAACCTAACACGGGTGTCATTAATGTGACAACTGATGACTTCCTCCTTGAACGGATGTTTAGGTGGAGTCTTTAACAAGTGTTGGGATAACGTTCTACAAACTAACTTCCGGGAGAATATTCGGTGTTTTGTTGCACAACCTAATGCGAGTGTCGTTAATATGACAACTGGTGACTTCCTCCTTGAACGGATATTTGGGTGGAGTCTTTGACAAGGCTCGGGATAACGTTCCACACACTGGCTTCCATGAGAAACTTCTGTGTTTTGTTGCAAAACCTAACACTATTGTCGTTCCCTTAGTAGGGCACGCGGTGTACAAACCACCACACTAAATTTTATTTTTGGCATAGCGTGAAGGTCATTACTCTCGAGACCCCCCTCCACCTATCTTCTCCTTCCCCCGCATTCCCTCCCCATATTGCCTTGAGCAAAAAACAGTTTACTGCTGCCTTTTGTCTCATTTGGACAGTTTAGTGAGGACTAGTGTCGTTTGTACACCGTGCGCCTTATGCCGTTTCATCTATTGTTGTAATTTGTACGCCACGCGCCCTACTACGGTACTCATTTCTACTTTTGTGTTTTTATATTTTGTTAAAATTATTTGTGTTTTTGAGTTGTTGGATACGGAAGAATACCAGTTTTTATAATTTGTACATAGTGTATATATTCTTTATTGATAATATGGATGCTTATGAAGATAATAAACTTCTGGCATTACTCAATAGTGTAGAAAAAGGATTTCAACAAGAAGAAAGAGAAGCTGAACGTGATCGTGAGACTTTACGAAGACAACTTTTTGCTGACATTGAAAACAGTGGTGAGGTTGAAAACAACGACTTTGTAGTTGAACGAGAAGGATCAGACCAATCAGCTGATGAAGTTCACCATAGCATTCATGGTACAGATTCAGAAAGGTCTTTTGGAGAATCCGATGAAAAAGCACAAGATAAGACAGAAGAACGAACAGAGGAAATAGAAGGGAGTAATGTGAACTATATATTAGGTAAAGATAACCAGACTAAGTGGAATACACATGTGGACTCTTCTAACCTACGTGGACGAGTGAGACGTCAGAATAAAATCAGGACAGAAAGGATTGGAGTACGTTTGCCATCTCCTAAAGGGCTTGCTTTAGATGTAAAATCTCCATATGAGGCCTGGAAACTATTTTCCCCAGATTGTCTCATAGATAAGCTAGTAGAATACACTAATATTTGGATTCAGAAAAATAAAGGAAACTATGCACGTTAGAGGGACTGTAAAGAGACGGATCAGTTAGAAATAAATGCGCTTTTGGTTTACTTTTTGTGGCTGGTTTATTACGTTCTTCCCATACACGTTTAGAGGACTTATGGGCTAGTGATGGCCTTGGAATAGAGTACTTCAGAGCCACAATGTCCATAAAACGGTTTAAGTTTCTATTGCGGGCAATTAGGTTTGATGACATAAGAACCAGACGTCAACGAAAAGCCACCGACAAACTTGCTCCAATACGTACTGTTTTTGATGACTTTGTACAACATTGTCAAGAATACTATTCTGTAAGTGCATATGTCACTGTAGATGAAATGTTGGAGGGTTTCCGGGGAAAATGTGGATTCAGGCAGTTTATCCCAACAAACCTGCTCGTTATGGAGTAAAAATGTTTGCTATGTGCGACTCACGTACCTTCTATACGGCTAATTTGGAAATCTATGCTGGTACACAACCTCCAGGTCTATACAACAAGAGCAATGCCTCAAAAGACATAACCATGCGAATGATTGCTCCCATATCAGGAACAGGATGACACCTTACAGTGGACAACTGGTATGGATCTATTCCACTCGCCAAAGAGTTATTGAATGAGCATCGGATTACTCTCGTAAGCACCTTGAGAAAAAACAAAAAAGAAATACTCGTGATTTTTAAAGATGCTAAGGACAGACAACCATGTTCAAGTTTATTTGCATACCAAAAGGATTGCACTTTATTATCATACGTGCCCAGACGTAATAAAGTTGTACTTCTAACGTCAACATTTCACCACACAGACGAAATTGATCCGGAAAGTGGCGATAAATTAAAACCATATATCCTTACATGTTATAACAAGTATAAAGTGGGAGTAGACACTGTAGACCAGATGAAGTCAGCATACACTGTCGCCAGAAGGAGCAACCGTTGGCCGTTGACTATCGTCTTTGCAGTAATGAACATCAGTGGAATTAACAGCTACATAATACTAAGAAGCAAAGATCCGACCAAAGCAGAAAACAGAAGAGCATTTCTTAGGATATTATCAAAAGACCTGTGCAAAGAGTATATGGTACGCCGGTCATCTATCCCATCACTTCCAGTTTTGTTACGAGAAAGGATGAGGGAGTTGTCAGTCAGACCCATTCGAGCACCTGGTGTGGAAGAAGCTGATCATGAAACTCCAACTGGACGATGCTTCCTGTGTGGACGTCCCAAGAACAGGAAAAGTCGTACAAGATGTCCCCGGTGTCGACTGTTTATTTGCAAGGAACATACGGTGTTCATATGTGCTGAATGTGCTGGTGTAAGACAAGGGCACACAAGTTATGACGAAGAGGATTACAACTAACGTAAATATTTGCAAACCTACTTTTTTCATGAAAAAGTTAATAATTTATATTGTACTACCATATTTGCACATGTGAAATTTAATTTAAAAATTAATATTGATTTTATTTCTTTCATATTTCTTTTATAAAAGTTTTTATAACAATCATTTTATTGTTCTCTGATTAATTATATAAATGTACAGTAATTAATAATTTTAATTAATTCCTATGTTTATATATATATATATATATATATATATATATATATATAATGTTTCTAATATATATCCTATATATTATATATATTAATTCTATTATATATACCTATATATAATTATCAGGTAATGTTTCTATTACTAATCTTTTTTTATATTTCACTAATTTAAATTTATATACTCGTTAAATATATTGTTTGAAAAAATGTGAAATTTTAAAATTAGATTCTTTCTTTGTCCGCTAGGTTTAAGTAAAGTGGTCAACTAAATAGTGATTTAATTTCCTATTTAATTACTTTTATATTGCTGTTAGTACTAATCTTAATTGTATTCCTTTATAATTAATGTGCATGCAACAAAGCTGTGCTGTCAACTAACTAAGCCCATCGGGGCTCAGGTAGTTTAGCTAGAACACATAGGAATTATCAGGTATACAACGTCATTGACTGGAGAGCATAGTTAATATCAAAGCGTGTTAAATGTTTTTAACTGAGTTAGTAAACGGTGTCAAAAATAGTTCATCGTGACAGTATATATCACACAAACATTAATTGTTTAATTTATAAGTAATATACAGTATTTATTCAGACAAGATTTTTTTTGCAAATCAGGTCCAAGGCAGCAATACATTTACGTAGTTATTTCTAACAGTGTATGTTCCAATCTTTGTTTAACACTGTAGTTTCAGTTAGGTATTTTTTTTACTACACGAAAAAAAGCCCGATTGCTGGCATGACAACGATTTCATATTTTTTCATATCGGGGGGGGGGGGGCAGTGTATACGTCCTTACACGTACAGTGGTATTGACTCACCCGCCCGCCCATACATGCACAGTGTTACTGACTCACCCACCCGCCCATACATGTACAGTGTTATTGACACCCACCCACCCATACACGTAAAGAGGTATTGTAAACAGTGTATTGTCCGATCTTTGTTTAACACTGTAGTTTTAGTAAGGTATTTTTTTACTACACGAATCATAGTGGATTATAATTGAAAGGATTGAATAATAATGCATCCTCTCATTCACTTAACATTAATTTTACATTGTGAGCCTTCATAAATCATATTTAGTCTAAACAACTTTGTGAAAGTGGGTTAGCTGACACTTTGTCTTTAAGGAAGAGTGTCTCTGACATATTCTGTTCGTGCATAGAGTGATAAATAATTCATTGTGATAGGTTTACAAACAAGTACTTAAGTTCTTAATTATCAGAAAATATCAAGACTTGCGTTGAATAGTAACGGTAAATTGTTAACACGCGTAACTCATTATTAGTTAAGTTCCTATTTTAATGTTGGTGGAAATGCATCTGTCATGTTATGTTACTACACTGATTTAAGCTATTTACCAAATACATAAATTTTATTAGAAATAATAAAAACACAAGTAACACCCATTTACTTATTACCGTGGTTCAATAGATATTTGTAGCTAATTTTATCTTATAATTTGCCATTTTTCCAGAGCCTTCTAATTGGAAAGTTTAAATTGTGGTAGAATATTCGTTTCATATAAAATGTTACCAGGTTAAATAAGCCATATGAATAGTGGAGCAGATATATAAATAAATTAATCATACAACTTACATTGCCGTAAAGTCAAAATTAAAATAAATTATTTGTCTTTGTAATATCAAGTATTAAAGTATTACGAAATATGAAGAAAATATATAGTATAGAAAATAGTATTTTTAAAGTATTCTTAAAGTATTACGTACAGAAATGAATTTTTAAGGATTCATTTCTGTATATTCTGTTCAAAAGATTCATTCTGTATTCATTGTTTTCTAAAAAAGTGCATTTTTAGAATACAAATATTATTGGCTTTATTATGCTGTTGAATATTAAAATGAAAAAATAAATAAAGCAATCCAACATTAAAGTTCCAAAATTAATAAAACCTGGTTCAACCTTAATTGACACACTGATCATTACTTGGCGTAAAACATAATACACCAGTACAACGGAAAATTTTAAACAGAAAAATGTTACATTAAAATTACCTATTATTTTCAAAACGTGTTATAAATATAAAATTTTATGTTATAAGATTACATTCCGAACATTATTTCTTTATTACGTTTAATTGTTCACAATATACGTGGTAGCATATATTAGACGATAGTTTACAAACAAAGACCAATAATGGCCATAAATATTGTAGCTTTTTAGGTTCAAATCCCCTTACAACTATTTTTGTTCAAAATTTTTATTGGAGTTTTTTTATACAACATTTAAAATTACTGGAGTGGCCGTAGGTAAAAGGCAAGGCTGTGGCTTGCCACGCAGCTGGTTCGGGTTCGATTCCTAACGATACTACCAAAATGTTATCTCTGTGCTGCTCCCGTGCTTCGTAAGTCACGTTAAGCCGTTTTTCCCCAGGTAAAGTGTTACAGAGGGGTTCATAGCCATAACTTTTCCTAGTAAAATAAGACATTGTTTAGGTTTTGAAATTTTACTTACTCTCAAATTTTGTCTTTTTGAAACTTAGTATGACCTGTACATGAGTTAAATATCCAGCTAAATATAGTTATGGGGTTAAATTATATCCATACCTAAACATTAGATAAATATAGGTAATGGAACCCTCATGGTAACTTCCCTGTCATGGTTCTTAGCGCTGAAAAAAGGCACATCCTGACTTGAAAAACAAAGGGAATTTATTAAATTTATTATCTGAGAGAATTTATAATCTGAGAATTTATAATCTGAGAGAATGAGAGGGAGAGAATTTATAATCTGAGAGAGAAGAATTTATAATCTGAGAGAATGAGAGGGAATTTATTATCTGAGAGAATTTATTAAAAACCTTTAGAATTAGCTAAGTCACTCTCAACAACCCCATCCACGTAAATAAATAACAACTATCTCATATTGAGTTGTTGAAAACACCCAACTTTTAAACCTATCGGAGTTCAAATATACACTCCCAACTCACCTACCACCCTCAACGAAAATCAAACCAGTCCACCTCTCAATCGAGCACTGAAAGGAAATAAACTTTATCCCCGTAGTTACATTCTCTTATCTATACTTTACTACCCTTTCACAAACAATCCGTTATTTGGGCCTAAATGTCGTAAAATTTTACTGCTCACCTTTTTATACATCGAGTCCAGGCCATTGTCGGGTTCATTTTTATTGACCAGCTTATCAAGCGTTTCCAGTGATTGACCGTTTATGAAGTTTAGTTTTTATTTCAATTTCTATTAACCTTGATTATACTACTTACACGTAGGTATTTCACTTACTAGGAATATCTGTGCCACAAATTTGATTGATTTGAGATATACTGATGTTTAAACTGTATTCAATTTACATGGGACGATACTGATGTTAAACTACTGAAACCCCAAAACACCTGGTTAAAGACATCAATTTTAGCAATAGACTAGAAAACTATCTGTGTGTATATAAAGTCAATGCTAGTAGTCAATGGTTGTTTTAGAGGCAAATCAGACTCTATTTATAATGTCATGTGACTCTTAGATGGCACCCTTAATTAAGTAAAGAGATATGTTAAATAAATTTTTTTAGTTGTTTTTATGATGAGAAATTGAAAAATTAAAATATAATATTATATTATAGTAATAGTATAATAATTTATTTTCAAAAACCTTACATACTACTTTTCATAAGATATGATTGATGTCATAAATTAAAGATAGAAGAACCAGTCGTGTCTGTATATACTATTAAGCGTAGCGCATTTTAGTGTCTTGGTTACTCCTTGTTTCCTCGTAAATAGGTAAACAATAGGTAGACAAATTAGAATTAAAAAAAATCATTCTCCATTTGAAAAATGTTTTGAACCATCTATTTTTGTCTTGTTTTTTTTTTCAAATTTATAATTGTTGGTTTGGTTAACTTGGATTTGTTTAGGATACGATATGTATAGTTAGGTTTGAATAGGTAGTTTTTAGGTTTGTTTAGGTTATGTTCTGTTTTAGTGGTAATGAATTAATGGTAAATGTCCGACAGTTTGTTTTTATTGCGTATAATCTATAGCATGGAAATCAAACAGATTCAAAACCTGTTAATCAAATTAATCTATACCATCTTGCATAAAATGTGGTTTGATACGTAGAAACATCCTAATTCAAATAAATACTAGGCATGACTTTTAAAAGATTAATTTTCTTATTTTTTTGAGAAAATATAAATCATATTATTTTAATACATAATACTGTAAGTCGAATTAAAACTAAAATTATTTGTGTACGATTATTGATATTCGTCCTGTGTATGTCCTGTACGTATATAAAGATATATGCAATATATTCCTTAAATCATTACAACTTTATAAAACCTGATCTCTTTAATGTTGTTTTACGAACATTGTTAGAGAACATGTATTTTCCTAATGCTTAAATAAAAAAATAAAAAAACGTACTCACATTAATAAAAAGCTGCAAGGGCTTATACACTTGTTATTCAATATTGTGATGTATTTTGACTTCAGAAACCACAGGCTCCAATATAATATTCATGAATCGACGAAATGTTTTTGGAGCAAGCAAAGCACTTCCCCACGTTGTTTCAATGTCAACTTGTATCGGAATTATTGTTGAGTATTTCATACAAGATCAGTAGAGAAAATGTGCTTTGACGAGATATATACATATGTAATATATGTTTCATAATTAATCTTATTTATTTATTCGAGATACATGATATATGTTGATTGCAGTTTTTTCTCCATCTTATGGTTAAATGATATGATACGATCTTCAAATATTCCATCCTTACAATATTTACAAAATTCAATTTATTTTTACAGTATATTGTTTTAATACTACGTTTATTTCTACTTAATATCGTATAATTCGTCTAAAATAATTATTGATGTATACATTTTACAGGTTAATGATAAATAACATTTATAATCAAATGTTCAAATTGTTGTCCAATGTAACCACCAAGTTTTCCAGGAATATTAATTATTTTTTACAGGATAAAAAAATTTTTCCAAATAATGTTTCAAGTTAGGAATCAGTATTTAATTGGTTTTTCGTAGTATAAATAGTTATTAACTTGACTAGGGCAGTAACAGTAAATAATGGTATTACACGGGTGTTTACGCAGATCTGATTTGAGGTTATTTTGATTGGAAATAATAAATGGGATACCATTTAATTAGAATATTCCTGGTTAATAATCAGTGTTTAAATTAAAGCCAACGTTAAATTTTACTCATAGTATAAATAGGTATTACAAATATAACTATGTAACAACTGATGCTTTTTGAACAGCTGATCGATGAATTAGCCGTAATTAACCGTGTCAGGACTATGCCTATGTGATTTTGTGATTTGAAAGTTTAATGTCAATGTTTGAGCTTCTGAACAATTGTAAAACTGTATGAGGTAGGACCATGTGACCAGTATTAGAATTATCAGTACAACTTACTATAAAAAGTATTCTTCCTTTATTTTGTTTTTTCCGGAATGGCAAAGATTTCCTACCAAGTCTCTAATAAACTTTCAAACAATGTACCTTTTTTATTTTTTATTTCTTTAACGATTTGGAGAGCCATGCTTCATAACCTGGTAACGGCCCCTAAGCCAAAAAGGCTTATTGTGCTCCTTTACAGGACTTCACACCTCATCAAATCCAAGATCCTTAGAGAACCTTGAGATTGCCTAGATGAGGTTTTCCTGTGCTCCAACTTGGCCACGTTCTAAATCACCGCCCAAGGAGAGACCCCGCTTCCTAGCTAGGGCCGGGCAGTGAAAGAGGATATGCCGTCCAGACTCCTCCTCCTCCCCACACTTCCTACACAAGAGAATGGGAGTTGAGAACCACATCTTGTTCATATGTGCTCGAAATGTCCAGAATGAGGGTTGAGAGCCCGATCTTGTTCATGTGTGCTCGAAACCTCCAGTGTCCAGTTATAAAACCAACCATCCTTTGGAGTTCTGATCTTGCAAGAGAAAGAACTTCAGCCGTGTTGGATAACAACGGCCCCAACAGGACATCCTTTGATTGCCTGTTACCTGGCGTTGCCTCCCAGGTCTGCTGGAACTTGCCGGCGACCCATGTAGAGGCAACCCTCTTGGCGAGGCTGTAAGCAACGTATAATGCCGGCTCTGGGCCAACGAGACGTTCCTCAGTGCTTTTCAGTGGTCTGCCCTCTCGTTTCCCAGTACCACGGTGTGACCTGGCACCCATGACAGTATTACCCTATTGGAACGCGCCAGCCAATAAGTACCTTTGATATTGGTTTCGTGGTTCTGACCTAAAAGAGACAATAGTCGTCAGGGCTTTAACTATCACTCGGTACGTTCTGGTATTAGGTTATGTTAGATTTTAAGCACTTCCACCATGGATTATTAGGTTAGGTTTGGTTAGACTAGGATTAAATAAACATAAGTTGACGTGTTACTTACTAATACATATGCTTTACATGTGTACATGTGAGGATCCGGTGAAATAATAATAGCAAATGATTGCGTGTTATCGAAAATCATTCATCATTACTACACATACAAATAGTTGTATCTCAGAAATGCTTTTTAAATTGAAAATGTTCTAAAAGATGATCCTAATAGGTAAATATTAATCATAACTTAAATAAGCATCTACGAATTTTTAAACTGGTTTGATTTTATATTGTATATAAGTTGTTCATAAGATATTGTTTGGAAATTGTTTACAAAGTTGTATTTAAGTAAAATTCAAAATGTCCAATTGATATTAATATTCCTAATATAAATTATATATTTAGGTATTCAAAAAAAGTTTCGGTTCTAATAATAGATAATATACATCTAAAGTATTAACTGTCATACAATACTTACCCAAACAACACTCATAATAGTACAAAACCACACATATTAAATGATAAATAGGCTTTTCTAAGTATTAAGTACTAAACGAACTACTGATTATAACCTCTATATTACAACAGCTGATGGCTTAAAATCAGATAATCGTTTGTCATCACTACATCAAGTGATTTAGAGTAACCCTAATTACTTAATTAATCAGTTGTCCAATGACAAATAAATAGCCAGTGGTTGTGGTCATTTATTTATTTTGTATAAAAAAATACTTCTTACAACACCAAGAACAGTAAAAAAAAACATACGTATATAAGTGATAAATAGGCTGTTATTAAGTATGAATATGTATCGAAATATTGACCATAACCATTAACATCGAACAGCTGGTTGTTGGTTAAAATCAGCTGATTGCTAGTTTTCACAGTATCAGCTGATTCGCCATAACACAATCTTGTCGTGACGGGTAGCCAATGTGGTTAGTGAGTTGAAAGAGTGAAGTAAGGTTATGTGTGCATGAATAATATATTTCAAGTGTTAACAAGACATTTAAGGTATGTAACCATTATTATATTATTTTTAAAGACTAATTGTAAGACTTACATAAATAGTATAGTATTTTTATGAGTAAGATGCTCAATTAGTTTAATTAATATTTTTTACAGAAGACAGCTTATATGATAAACTACAGTCTATGCAACGTTTTTGGTAATCCATTTGTATGATAATTTGGATTTAAATAGCTGCATATATCTTCTGTTTTCACCTATATTATGCTATTGATTAATAACAATTTAATCATATTGATTTAATTTCAAATGTTGATATGTTTTACTAAAAGTGACCAAACAAGAGTTTCAAAATTCTTATGGTATGAAAATAGCCATAACAGCCATAGCAGTGGCCTTGTTATCTACGTTACCAGTTCATACGAACAAGCCACTGAATCAGAAATGCCAATATTAAAATTGAGGTTAGAATAGCCAATTGAGGTTAGAATGAGATTGTATAACGATACCCTTGTATACCGCATGTATGCTAATAGTTATAGTCCTGCCATTTAATTAAGAAAACTTAATCACATTACCTCTATAGTAAGTCTGAAACCAATCATAAATCAAAGTTGCTCATTGAGGGAATAAATGCTTATTTCAATAACATTACAGACACGATTTTTCGGTAATAATGCACTTTCTTGCCACCTCTGAAAATATGATTTTATTTTGAAAAAGTGGTGAAATATGAGTTTATATCTCTTTAGGAGTTTGATTTCATCCGCGGAAAACTCGTTTTTTACCGAAAAATCGAAAAACTAGTTTTTTATCTGATAATGAAAAAAAACAACTTTTTTAAAGATCATTCTATTTTGACAACGTTTTTTTTTTTATTTCTTGTGTTTTTTTATGCTGAACACAAAAATATATAACTGGTTTTGTAGTGAAATTATTTTTTCAGCTCGAAAATTGCACTTTTTATTGACATAACCAAACATAACCTAACTTATCCTAATTGTATATTTTCTTAACAAAAATTCGTAACTTGCGTTTAATTCGTGTGTTTGGCCTCCGTGACGGCCTACCGGCCGTCACTCCGGCGGGAATATAGGTGAATTCTGTTTTTGTGATTAATAGTTGTTGTATATAATGATCGCGTAAAGGCCTCTAATCGCGATTCACCAAGATAGTTGTTTTTCCGTTATATCTCGAGAAATATTTGTAATAGACCAAAATAGTATTTAAATTTGTATTCAGCGCAAAAAAAAATCATCAAAATAAGAAAAAGACGATTAAAATACCATTTACATTACTGGAAATATGACAAAAATACTTAAAGTTGTGCTATTAGTTTTTTCGTATTTTTCGGTAAAATACGTTATTTCCGCGGAATAAAAAGCATATCTCGTAAAAATACAGCCAATTCTAGACCCATTTCAAGCAAAATGTTCCAAATTTGTTTGGTGGCAAGAAACTGCATAAATATCTCAGTAACATTACAGACACGATTATTCTATGTAATATATTTCTATTGATAATTAGTAAAACAATAGTTTCCAATTAGTTAACCTATTATATAATAATTAGCTTATAATATTATTAACAGACTAGCCACTAATAACTGTTACTATCACTTGTTACATTGTAAATTGTTTCACAAATTAATAAATATTTTAAAATTAAATTTGTGCATTTTGTGCTTGTATTGTAGTATATTTGTGCATTTTGTGCTTATATTGTAATAAATTTGTGTTGTGTGACGTTTACTTGTACTGTATATGTACCAACACGTATTATGCTAACTAAAAAACTATTTTTAAAATTAACTACGGATTTAGTACTCAACAAAAGTTGAAACCAGCATTTATAATAATATTCTTAGAGGTTATGTATTTGGCAATTATGAATTCGGTTGAAATATGTTGTAAGATGTAAATGGAACCACATGAAACAAAGGTGAAAATGTGGACTTGTTTAAGAGACTGAATCCATCTCAAACAATGAAAATAAATTGTGAAAACATCGGATAGGTAGGCAATAGATATGCAGGATGGTGAATAAATTGTTGAGAACATAATATTTTTAATGTAAACTTAGAAAAAGTTTTTAAATCGGTAAAATATCATATTTACTTGTCGTCATGTCATTAATTATACCCACTAAAAACGTATGTTTCAGAAACAGTATTATTCAAACTGGTCAAGTAATGTTTCTATAACTATGGGCTTTTCACATGTTAAAAAAATAAATTCACTCTATTAAAAATAAATATAAAATTTGAAAAATTTGTAAAAAAGACAAAACTTACTCAATAATGAGATTAATAACTAAGAATACAACTATTATGTATCGTATTTTAAATTGTAATAAATACTCAATTTTGGTTAATAGTCAATACTCAGTGAGCAATAATTATCTTTATAAATTAACGAAAAACGGAAAAATAGTGGTTAAAGAGGAATATAATAAGATATATTTAATTAATGATTGTGAAAACACAATAAATAAATAAATAAAATAAAAATAAAAAAAACACACGACTACTTTAAACCTTTAAAGTACCTAAATATCACAATATTTGTTTTGGTTTGGTTTATATGTTAAAATAGCGTCAAGAAGAGATTCTGGATGGCTTTTAGATCTTCACTCACTCTACCTTTGACCTCAATACTTAAGTGCGACCCAGTTCTTAGAGTGCTAGGATATAGGATACAGGAGTATTCTCTTATGAAAATCTAAACTTATTTATTTTTCTTTGTTTCCGGATAAAATCCTTTCAAAAACTTGTCACCTTTCTCTCAATCTAATATTATATATGTGTGTTAATACATGACTTAACACCCAGTGTTTATTCATGTATAATTATTTACACCTATTAACATTAATTATACAAATAACTTTTTATAGAATTATTACAAATTAAATTTATATCTTACTATAATTATATAAAATTAAAAAGGACCTTAAAAATAAAATAAATAAATCAAACAGTGCTCTACGTAAGTTAATCATCCTGAAATACGATACATAGTAGACTTATATGGTTATACAACAGAATACGGTTATGATTGTAGTTGCAAACAATCGATATATTAGATTATGAAGTAACCGAAGAAATGAGGGAATAATACAGACAAGTATAAATGTAATGATCTACTAGCCAGCCACATTAACGTGAGTTAAGTGGAATTTGATCTTCATGCTCGTAAATTTTCTAAGCCAACTTTGCAGCATAAATTGAAAACATTAGTCCAATGCAAAATATTTCATTTTGAGCCAAATTTAACACGTATTCTACTTGTTATTATTATCATTATTTCTCGTAATAATATAAATATTATCAAAGGTACAGTTAGCACGGTAGCAATTATTATAGCTACAAGGTATAATAAAAAAACATATTAGAGTCATTCTATGCAAATTTTGGATATTTATCCAGTTTATAATGTTAAATAGATTTTGACTATATTAGATAAATATTAAATTTATAAAAACAATTTTTTCAATATTTTGAATTGTCTTGGTTTGGTGTTTTTGAAAAGATTAGTCGGTGCATTTATGCATTCGAGTTTGAAGGCTGTTTTCTAAGGAACTAAGAGGCTCACGACAAATCTAATCTCACCATTGTTTTCCCCATTTAATTGTTCATTATTCCTTATGAATTTAAACATTTTATTACAAGTTTTATTAATTTTTATCTTAGTTGGCACAAAAAAGTGTCGGACTTTTAACTAGTCTTTATTGTACATCAAATTTACACCGTTATTACTAAAACAAACAGTTATGTATTACATTTATATTGTAATAAATGGTTGATAGATATATTTTCTATCAGTTTTATAAATTTTAGGATTTTAACTAATCGAAAAAAGTTTAAAATCAATTACCTGAATCATTGTTTTCGTGGCTTCTGGAGGTCATACAATTAATTTTTTGGTCATGTTGAAATTCCTATGTATAGTTACAATACATCACTTTTATACATTTAAGTAAATGTAGTTATTTATATTGATTTGAATCCATTTTTAATTATCAACTTAACGTTAATTTTATTTCATTTAAATCGATTTAAAATAACTGAATTTATTTAGCCGTGTAAAAGTGATTTATTGTAACTATAAATGTCATAAGGATTAAAGTAAGACCAAATAATTAATTGTTTGACCTCCAGAAGCCAAGAAAACAACGTTTCAGGGAATCGATAAGAACTTTTTTTCTTTATCAGTTAAAATCTTAAAATTTATAATACGTATAAAACATTATGGGGACAATATAGCCAACATATCAACATTTTGAAAAAGAAAATATGTTATTGTATTTTTTTTCCCAAACTATTGGGAAATAATTATCAAGTATTCGTTTTGCATTATCAATTTGACATTTTTGTTTTTTTTCAATTAAAATTTATAATTTTAATTATATTAAAATACAGCTGAATTTTCTCATATTATATAACTAAGATGCTGTATTGCTGTATTTACTTTACTAGGTTGGTGTCAATGTTTTAGAACCATTTTCCAACTTTATTTGAAATGTTTGTATCACATTTATATGATATCAAACAATTGGCTCTTTTAACTGGGAAAAGATTTAAAAAATCTAAACACCAAAGACAAAACAATTTATATAAATAGTCTTGTTTTTCATTATAAATACACATCTGAGGTATTTTGCCATTTTTCGTAAGTTAGTTTGTTCGGTGTTTCCCATCTCGTTTTGCAGGATTACTTTTTTATTTCAAAGCTCAAAAAAGCGAGCTCAATTTTTTTTACATAAGATCTTCAGTATATTGTGCATAAAGCGTAGCATGGGAGTAAAAATATTGTTAGCGATTCTCCTAATATAATGTTTCGCATTCATAAACAAATTATGATTTTGTCAAAAATTAAAATTAAATTTCTTTTATCTACTTTTAATAGCACATCAAAATTCATGCTACACTTTGCAAGGCTACTTTTTAGCTTTAAAATAACGTTAAAAAATGGAATAGAAGCAATACATAAGGAGTTATGCTGTAAAACAAAAAATCTATGTTATTAAAAACAAACCCCCCCCCAATCAGCCAAAGAGGAAGGGTAGAGGGTTAACACCATATTTAATTTGTATTCTTGTTCTAGGATCAATTTTTGTTAATAAGAATATTTTAAGGGACAACTATAAAAAGACATATATTTTAGGTACATTGCCCCCTTTATACCAACCAATTATTAAAATTTAAATGTAATATATTAATGGGGATTTTAGTAATGACAGTGTAAACATGATGTACAGTGAAAACTAGTTAAATTCCGACAATTTTTCGTTTAAACTAGGATAAAAATTAGTAAAACTTGTAATAAAATGTTAAAATGCATACGATTAAATTAGGAAAAACAAGGGGTTTCGTGGCCCCGTGGTATTATTGCAGTAAAAATTAGTTTTTATAGCATTGCGTGTGAGAATCGTTATAAGATCAGAAATGTTTATTTCGAAATAAAGTTTGGAATAATAAATTGGTCCGACTATGACATAATCAAGTTGGTTGTGTGACTTATAAATATGAAAAGTACCAAACCATTTAATTTTTTCTTCAGTTTTTACTGTTCACTACTATAATCTATTGAATTTTATTTTATACACAACGTTTCAAATTTTCAAATCATTCCAATATTTAATGTAAAGGAAAACATTATCATCTACATCTACGTGGAGTTCAAAAGTATTGGAATACCAGTATATTTTGTTAAACAGAGGACATCTAATATACCAGAAAAGAGGTTACAAAATTAATAATGTTTGATGTAAATTTATCAAATGTAATACATTTTATAAAATTATTACTTAACCTCTGTTTGTAGATTTGGTTATCATTATGGCATAAAATGTTGTCACCTTCCTTAGTCAGTTTTGTGGTTGTATTGGCCGTTCATTATATGTTTTAGTATCCTGACAAAACATGCTTCTGCTTCATGTAGTACTCTCTGTGATTTATTCATAATAATGGGCTATTATATTGTTTTAAAAAAATATTCCAAAGATCTATAAGGCAATTAAATCGTATATCGTTCTTAAAAGGGTTGATCTACAACATTGTGTACGTTGCACCACTGTACGTGTATAGGTAGGAGGGTGGTCAATACCACTGTACGTGTATGGGTGGGTGGGTGGTTAATACCACTGTACGTGTATGGTTGGGCGAGTGGGTCAATAACACTGTACGTGTATAGGTGGGCGGGTGGGTCAATACCACTGTACGTGTAAGGGTTGGCGGGTGGGTCAATACCAATGTAAGTGTATGGGTGGGCGGGTGGGTCAGTACCACTGTACGTGTATGGTTGGGCGGGTGGGTCAGTACAACTTTACGTGTATGGGTGGGCGAGTGGGTCAATACCACTGTACGTGTATGGGTGGGCGAGTGGGTCAATACCACTGTACATGTATGGGTGAGCGAGTGGGTCAATACCACTGTACGTGTATGGGTGGGCGAGTGGGTCAATACCACTGTACGTGTATGGGTGGGCGAGTGGGTCAATACCACTGTACGTGTATGGGTGGGTGAGTGGGTCAATACCACTGTACGTGTATGGGTGGGCGGGTGGGTCAATACCACTGTACGTGTATGGGTGGGCGAGTGGGTCAATACCACTGTACGTGTATGGGTGGGTGAGTGGGTCAATACCACTGTACGTGTATGGGTGGGTGAGTGGGTCAATACCACTGTACGTGTATGGGTGGGTGAGTGGGTCAATACCACTGTACGTATATGGGTGGGTGAGTGGGTCAATACCACTGTACGTGTATGGGTGGGTGAGTGGGTCAATACCACTGTACGTGTATGGGTGGGTGAGTGGGTCAATACCACTGTACGTGTATGGGTGGACAGGTGTGTTAATGCCATTGTACGTTAATGGGGATTGGGTTGATTTTCTCGCCGTTGGGCTGTATAAGGGACAACATCTCTCCTGGGACATTCGCAAAAAACATTGTATCCTTTTAACCTAGGGCTTAGTAAGAGAGAAATCTTGTTGGATCCAAGTTTTTAAACATGACATTTTGTTATAGAGTAAAGCCTTAAAGGCATTCTGTATTTCTGAGCTTTGAACTTGATGTAAAAATCAGTTTATAAAATGTTTTCTGGCCCCTTCTTGGCCATCTCCTTGATGTTTTAACATTTCATATTTATTTGACAAAAGAATATTTTAATAGTATTTTTAGTTCACAATTTTTTTCACGATAGTTCTACAAATATTATAGTCTTTTTAGTATGGCTGAGAGTAAGGCTATCAGCTGTATGTGAACGTAGCGTGTATAGGTGGTCTGTAATTATGCGTACACGCAGTATATAATTAGAGTAGGATGTATTCCATGACATTCAAGTGAAAGGCTGATTATTAGAACGCCATAACTAGGGTGGGTTGATCATTATATAATAGGTATTAAAAGTAAAATTAAATGAACGTCAGTTTTGTGAAATAACCCACATAAGCACAATGGATTTTTTTACTGGAGGATTCCTAGTCGTGCCTGGTGAGTAGATTTTACTTGGGTATCCTATCACTCTATAGTACTGAATAATCCTAGAAACAATCACCAGTAAGAAATATTACTATAATGGGAGACTACCTATTTCAGTGACAAAGGGTTTTCCGTTAAATGAAGGACTAGCAAATACTTAAGCTGACCTATTTCAGACGTTCAATAGAGGTATTCAATTATTATTATCCTTTATCCTAGGTAAAGTGCTTGGGTATTTAATAACTCCAGGAATTTGATTGAAAAGAAAAAGAAAATATTCTTTATTTTTTCACCATTAAATATTTTTAATTTTTGTGCAGTTAATCTTTAATCAAATTGTACTTGTCAGCTTACATAGATCACAAGCCGTGAATATACATTATACTACAAGTGAAGTAAGACTGTCAGCACATTAGGACTCTACAGTCAAAGGCATCTGAGGCGAACTGAATTTTAATTTGTTCGTAGTATGCCTACTGTAGCATATTTGATAAGATCGCGTATGACGCTAAACTAAGATAATTGGGGGAAAAATGTAAACTTAAGCATTAATTTTAGATTTAATCTTGGTACATTCTCTATAGTTGTTTCATAATATGTACTACCAACTTAGCTTCTATAGCTTTATTATTCATTATTCATCTCTAAGATGCGTAGAGATATGGGCGAATATGAGGAGCGAATGAGTGTGATGAGTGTAGATGAACGAGTGTAGTCATTGTTACTATTTGAGTTTGACTTAGCTCAGAAAGAACTATTTATTAATAGCCCAATATCCAGGGCAACTACGGGAACTACAGCTTTACGTGGAATCCAAACCACGTAGTGTTGGTCTCATTTTCAACTGACTGACAAGTCTGACACTCAGTTATCTTCCCTACACAACATCTAAACCTTGACTACCATTCAACACGGACACTCCAGACTTCTATAGTAGTGTCTACGTCGATGGCAACCATTGAGTGGACGCCGGGTCAGTATTAGTGTTCGTCAATACAACAAAACAGTTTAGTATGTGTGTTTTAAAAATAAATATAGAAAGTAAATAACTAGTTCTTCCTGTTTTATATTATAGTATGTAATAAACATATTTTTACACCAGATTATTTTCAGTCTTGTGGAGGTTTTGAAGCAATTTTCGTTTGAATTTTTAGTTTTTTAAAACACATTACCTTTACTTAAAAGTTTTAGAAAGATTAAACAAATTTACTACCATAGACTTGATTAATTTAAAGTTTGTATATACACTTCATTTACAATTATTATTTGTGATCCTTCTTTCTGTACATTCATTGCCAAATATACTTCCTTTGAAGTTCAGATACATTGATATTTTATGCATTGAGAAAACATAGAATAAAAAGAATCCCCTCAAGAAACATACAAATGTTTATATACAAATATTGGTGTAATATATTAATACAGTACAAGTAAATGTCACACATCTCAACTTTATTACAATATAAGCACAAAATGCACAAATATATTACAATACAAGTACAAAATGCACAAATATTATGCTGATTGATCTTTTGTGAATCCATCTGGTCTGAGAAAGGTGAGCGTGGTTCACCGAAATCGATCACCATAATATTTGTGCATTTTGTACTTGTATTGTAATATAATTAATTGTGCATTTTGTGCTTACATTGTAATAAACTTGTGTTGTGTGAAGTTTACTTGTACTGTATATGTGCAAATACGTATTATGCTAATTAAAAACTATATATTAATAAACTAACATCGATAGTAAAAATAGTTTTGTAAAAGGATATTTCCGTACATAACAAGACATTATCATGAATATACACTTAATTATATTTATCAATCATTAAACTTATTTTAATGTAATAAATATTACTGATATTAGCTACAAGACTCGTGAACACAAAGTATATAATTACGTGCATAAATAATATCTGTGATATACAAAACAATTTACTTTATTTACTATCATACAGTTTAATTTATTTTTAACTCCACGTAAGTTGTATTGTCTACAAACTGTATCGTTCGTGTATGTACAATGGATTCTCGTCGATATCAAAGGGCCTATTTACTCTTAGGGTGTGTGGAACTTATCAAAGGTCTTTGTATCTTCCACAGAGACTGGTTAAGACTGC
Source organism: Stictocephala bisonia (assembly GCA_035578905.1). Classification (NCBI taxonomy): domain Eukaryota; kingdom Metazoa; phylum Arthropoda; class Insecta; order Hemiptera; family Membracidae; genus Stictocephala; species Stictocephala bisonia. The sequence continues at coordinate 1,285,932 of JAQJVL010000049.1, forward strand.
TCTTTGATGGAGTGACGTGTTTCATGAAGTAATTATCTTTTACAAAGCCAACTTTTACTTGTGATAATATCCACAAATCCCAAATCTGTTGTATTTTAATCTATATATAAAGAAGCTGATAATTTTATAACATTTATAATATCATAGCTCATCAAAACAAACTATCAGCATTTGGTTCGTTAAAGAAGTTTTTAAATTTAGATTTTCACTTAAGTGAATGCACTGGTTAGACACTGATATCTTGGTAAACAATTAGATTTGACCTGGTATTTGGCCTTGGTTGTGTTACAAAGCATTATTTAACTTACAAATGTTATAATGTGCTATTTGTATAAACAAGCATGAATTATTTGATGGCCACAGAGATATTAGTGAAACTGTAAATAAGACAGTTTTTTGTCGATAGCACCATTGTTGTTTGATTGGAAAAGATTAATTTTAATTATACTGTTAGAGGTTGATTTATGTTACAATCCAATATAAATCAGTGTTTTTTGTTGGAGTATCTGAAAAAAATATTTTTAGATTAAGAATAAAATATTAATATTATCAATTTTACTGTGGTGAAACTAGGAGTAGCAATATAAAAAATACTAAAAAAATAAATAAAAAACCACACACAGGGTAAACTATGAACTTTCTGGCCACCTCTGGAAATATGGTTTATTGGTAAATATCGGTGAACTATGAGTTGGTACACTAATTTAAATATTTTTTTGTTTTTTATTGTATTTAGCAGTACATATGACTTGTATGCACTAATTTAAAATTGTTTTTATCCAAATATTTTTATTTTTTTGAACGATAAATACACTGAAACGAGTAAATATTTTGATGAGGTTGATTTAAACCACGTAAAACTCACTTTTTTCTGAAAAAACGGAAATGCTAGTTTTTTTAATCTTAGGATAAAAAAAACGTTTATTTAGTATATATCTTCTTTTTTGAAGTTTTTTCATTTTACACGTTTTATGTTTAACACGTATATATAACTAGTTTTTTTTTATTTTTATTCGACCTGAATGATACACTTTTTACTTACATAACAAAACATAATCTAGCGTATACTAACTATCAACTTATTCAAAAAATTTCGTAATTTGCATTACACTTGGGTGCCTGGCCTCATTGACCTCCTACCAGCCGTCCCTACGACGACAATGTAGGTTGACCTAAATTCGGTTTTTGTGGTTAATAGTAGGTGTTTAGAATGATTGTGTAATGGCTGACAGTCACAATTTGCCACGAAAGTAGTTTTTTATGTTATATCTTAATAATAGACAAAAACACATCAAATTAAAAAAAGATTAAAATATCATTTAAATTAACAAAAATATCTTAAAAATACTGAAACGGTAGCATTACTTTTTTTTAATTTTTCGGTAAAAAGCGTGATTTATGCAAGAAAAAAATCTCGTGAAAATATAGCCAATGCTTAACCGATTTCAGGAAACGTTTAAAATTTTTGTTACATGGTAAAAAACTGCAAAATAACCAAAATCAGAAAACTTCTTATACCAATATCACTAGTTATTTGTATACAAAACTTATAAGGGATTATAAGTTTACTAATGAAAAAGTATATTTTGAAACTATTATTCAATCAACTAGAGGTCTTTAGTTAGATCAATTTGATAATTTAAATGTTTTTGAGTGGATTCATTGCTATTTTCAAGTAGTAACATTGTAAGATAATTAATCCTGAGTTAATTAATGTTTAGGAAAGTAACATTAAATTGGTGTTTAGACATTGTTGCATTTTATGTTGAATTACACTACCATAGCTTAACACAAGTGGTGTATTTTATGTAACAATATAACATAAAGAAGAAGTCTGCTGACCTGAAAACTAACTAGTAACTAAAGGCTGTTTAACGGGGTTAATTTAGAAACCTACTTCGAAGGGTGTATATAAAACTTGTATTTATCGTATTTATCGTGAATTATCAACAAGAATAGTAATTGTATGGCAATATCCAGGGTTGACATTTCATATTCATACTCGCGAATGTGACATTTGTACAGACAACAATAGTAATTGTATGGCTATAGCCAGGGTTGAAATGTTACATTCAGACTAACGAATGTGCCATTTGTTCAAACAAAAATGTACATATCATAAAAGTAACCTGTTCTTCTTAGATTAAAATTTTATATAATGGTGGCCATTTAAATTATTTGATCTCAAATAACTCCAAAACTAATATTAATAATAAAAAACTTTAATAAGAAGTTTTTAACGAAAAATTGAAATAAAAAAGTAATATTTTTTAATCAAACGAAAATCAACTGAGTAGAGTCTATTTGAGTGTACAATGCAATGCCTAACAACGTAAAACAACTAAGAAATATTATAGAAATATAACAATAAAAATACTATAAAAGAATACAATAAAAATCATTACATCATTTTCAATTTATAACTTAGCTTCCTCATTTATATATATTTTCTTCTTTAGCCACAATAATTCTTTAATAATATGAAATAAACTAGTCAGAGTAATATTTAATACTTCTTTAGTTGTTGTTTCAAACTGATTATAAAAGCCTTCTAAGGAATATTCAATAGATTGTGGCAGTCTGTTGATGAATAACATTCCTGCCAGTGAAGTTGGTGTGCAAATTATTAACCTTTAATCAACAATTTGTGTCTTACAGTTGAATATTCCTCCCTACCTATCATGTTATAAATAACATTCCTGCCAGTAAAGTTGGTGTGCAAATTATTAACCTTTAATCAACAATTTGTGTCTTACAGTTGAATATTCCTCCCTACCTATCATGTTATAAATAACATTCCTGCCAGTAAAGTTGATGTGCAAATTATTAACCTTTAATCAACAATTTGTGTCTTACAGTTGAATATTCCTCCCTACCTATCATGTTATAAATAACATTCCTGCCAGTAAAGTTGATGTGCAAATTATTAACCTTTATTCAACAATTTGTGTCTTACAGTTGAATATTCCTCCCTACCTATCATGTTATAAATAACATTCCTGCCAGTAAAGTTGATGTGCAAATTATTAACCTTTAATCAACAATTTGTGTCTTACAGTTGAATATTCCTCCCTACCTATCATGTTATAAATAACATTCCTGCCAGTAAAGTTGATGTGCAAATTATTAACCTTTAATCAACAATTTGTGTCTTACAGTTGAATATTCCTCCCTACCTATCATGTTATAAATAACATTCCTGCCAGTAAAGTTGATGTGCAAATTATTAACCTTTATTCAACAATTTGTGTCTTACAGTTGAATATTCCTCCCTACCTATCATGTTATAAATAACATTCCTGCCAGTAAAGTTGGTGTGCAAATTATTAACCTTTAATCAACAATTTGTGTCTTACAGTTGAATATTCCTCCCTACCTATCATGTTATAAATAACATTCCTGCCAGTAAAGTTGATGTGCAAATTATTAACCTTTAATCAACAATTTGTGTCTTACAGTTGAATATTCCTCCCTACCTATCATGTTATAAATAACATTCCTGCCAGTAAAGTTGATGTGCAAATTATTAACCTTTATTCAACAATTTGTGTCTTACAGTTGAATATTCCTCCCTACCTATCATGTTATAAATAACATTCCTGCCAGTAAAGTTGATGTGCAAATTATTAACCTTTAATCAACAATTTGTGTCTTACAGTTGAATATTCCTCCCTACCTATCATGTTATAAATAACATTCCTGCCAGTAAAGTTGATGTGCAAATTATTAACCTTTAATCAACAATTTGTGTCTTACAGTTGAATATTCCTCCCTACCTATCATGTTATAAATAACATTCCTGCCAGTAAAGTTGATGTGCAAATTATTAACCTTTATTCAACAATTTGTGTCTTACAGTTGAATATTCCTCCCTACCTATCATGTTATAAATAACATTCCTGCCAGTAAAGTTGATGTGCAAATTATTAACCTTTAATCAACAATTTTTGTCTTACAGTTGAATATTCCTCCCTACCTATCATGTTATAAAATTTAACATTCCTATAACTTACCATGTGATATTTTTCTTTAAAAGGGACATGGTTCTTAAATATGTAGGTGGTTCATATGTTTCTTATGTTTGCCGGCGTGGTGGCTCAGTGGTTAAGGCTTCGGAATGCAGAGGGAAGGTTCCTAGATTCCAGTCCCCACTAAGCCAACGGTCGGTACTTCACTCGTTGAATATAGCACAGGTCTGTGGGCCCATTTGAGCTGGATAGTGAAGTAAAAAAAAAAAATAAATAAATAAATAAAAAAAACAGGAAAGTATTAACACTGTCATATTGTTTAAATTCGAACAATTAAGGTTGCTGTATCGATCTTGCCATAGGAATACATTGCTCTATGAATAAATGCATAGATAACGCTGACATTTCAATACGTAATGTATAAGAAGATACCATCTGTTAACAAGTGGTGGGCTCGTAAATTACAAAATGATTGAATAACGTTTCCGCGACAAACCGGAACAGTTTGGTGATAACAGTGACAATCCTCTTTGACTGATTGAGGACACAACTTCCTTTTTCTGTTTTCTGGGTTAAGCTCAAAATAGGATTTGATAGTAGCTTTATGTGATTGAATATGTTCCATCTATGTTTGGATATGGAGATACTGGTCAAAACAAACCAGATTTATGTATACTATTTTAATTATAACAATAACTTTGTGTTGAAATACAGAAGTACGCTCAACAAGGTGTTTTAGGCTTATTAAACATTGGAATACTCGTATAGTTTTGAAAAAATGAAAAATAACATTATTTTTATAGTGCTAAATATATTTTTATTATATCCTAGTTGAACTAAATTTAAAAATACCACTTATATAAATAGAAAATAAGTAAGGGACAACCACCAATACGAGGGAAGAGGCAGGGATGAATTTTGAACTGAATGGCATCGTTTCAACAACTTACCACTTTAACCCTAGTAAGACACTAGGGTGTGACACACCCCATCAAAATTTCATTTACATTTTACTCTATTATTTATTGAGAGGGGATTTATTCCTTCCACATAAACTCTGTTAGCACCACTGCCTTTAGGTACAATTTTTGTTTGGGGTGTCTGACATCCCAGCGTTTTATGTTACAATTTGTTATTGTAGTGGTTATAGTTTTAGTGTCTTTTTTATTGTTTTTTTAAGATACCAAAATAGTAATTTAAGCTTTTAATTGAAGAAAGGGTACTACATTCTACCCACAAACATAGAAATTTAGCAGAAATGTCTAGAACATTTTCGAAACATAATAATTTATATTGTATGAACTTTGTCCCTTGGCTAAGATATTTTATAACTAGTTTTTGGTTTGTTTTTGTATTTAGCAGCACATAGAATTTGTGTATACTAATTTAAAATTGTTTTTATCCCAACATTTTAATTTGTTGATTTTTTGGAATGATTTTATTACTAGTTACACGTTTTATCAAGATAGGTGCCTTATATCTTAAAAGTGAAACAAAATGCTATAAAAAATGGTTAAATGTGTCAAGTTCAATTTTTTGACATTAAATAGAAGGCAAATAATCATTTAAGAAGTAAACTGCTACAAAAAAGAACAAAATTAAAAAAGATATGTGGTTTATATGAATGGAGTGTGATACACGTTGTTGGAGTTGGAGTCAAGATATTTACTAGGCTCCCTAAGGGAATACAGAATTGAAATGACTTCAAACAATTCAAAGCCCATTAAAAATCTCTAGATGTCAAAGAATTTACTCCATAGATGTAATGGGCCAGTAGGATGGAAATATTAGAAATATCATTGCCTTAGAACCAGCTCGGAAGTCAGCAATATTATTATTATTATTATCATTTAATTTTTCATTTATTAAAACGTTGTTGCATAGAAGTTAATAGTTAAAAACATGGAATGGCACTATTTATAAAAAATGTTCATAAATAATATAAGTATAAATAATAAATGAAAATGTACTTTACATGAATAAAGTATGTAAAGTCAAAAGGTTGTTCCTTCAAATCATACAGTAAAAAATACCTACACAGACACTGTATTCTGTTAGGACTGTCATAAAAAATTACTTTGAAGTTGTATATGATTGGTAATACAGAATACTGCTTCTCTCCTATTCTGCCTATAAACTCATTGAGCAACTCTGCAGACATCTGTCAATTGGCAGCGAGTTGATTACTTTCCTACAACTCACATTTACTGCGTGGAAGAAATTCGCTTCCTTCCGTAACCATATTAGAAATTGTAGCAAATTAAGTCACATTCAAAGTTTATTATGTTTCTAAAACGTATTAGTGATTTATTTTAAGTCAGTTGTTGTTTTGTTTTTACATTTTACTCACACTATTTTAAAAATCCAACTGACAACTTTTGTACGTTTATCAAGTATTTTCAGTTTAAGATTAGACACTAAAATTCAGATGCGAGTTATCATTAAGTAAGTCCATATAAAGAAGATCATAAAATATCACTGACTAAATAAATTGTTAAATTTATTGGAATTTAGGATAAACGTAACTGATTAGTAATTATATATATCTTAATTCCAATAATGGACATTACAGTTAACATTAAACATGTAATTTAGGAATCACCTGCTGAACAAAATAATACCGTAAGCAGTGACTTAGAAAAAAATACATACAAACTGTACTAACTTATTTATAAACATTTATACAGTTTACTGACCAATTTTCTCTTATTGCCTATGATCAGTTTATAATTTAATGGATACATAAATTATGTTTGTAATTATTTATTCTTCATGCGTATTAAAGGATAGTTTAGTAAATGTAATAATAATTTTATTATTACGACACTGTTTATGCTATTTTTAGTTTTTAGACGTGATGAAAATAGTTTCGACCTCATTGGGTCATTATCAAATCATACAAGACGTCAGTTTCACAATCTCACTTCTGACTTGAAGTTTGTCAATTGCATGTAATTTAAATGGAATGATAAAACTGTGGACTTGTAACACATATTCACATTAACACTTATACACATCTATATACTATTACATTTAGCACACTTAACACGTATTAAAACTTGTTGCCGGCCGGCGTTGCGATACCGAACTGACTGGTTTGCATGTATCGCAACGCCGGCCGGCAACAAGTTTTAATACGTGTTAAGTGTGCTAAATGTAATAGTATATAGATGTGTATAAGTGTTAATGTGAATATGTGTTACAAGTCCACAGTTTTATCATTCCATTTAAATTACATGCAATTGACAAACTTCAAGTCAGAAGTGAGATTGTGAAACTGACGTCTTGTATGATTTTATAATGACCCAATGAGGTCGAAACTATAGTAATCAGCAATTACTAAACATCACTAGAATCGTTGACGGTATAGTTAATTATTGTTTTGGTATGGATTCATAATAGCCCTAGCATGACTATATGTGTACCTTAAAATACATGAACTCTCAGTTGCTGTAAGAACTGTGTGCTAATGGTTCTCAGTTCGATCCCAATCAGAGTCAATACATTTTGAGAAGGATCAGCTGATAACCACCGGCTGTTCATTTGTCATTGGGCTATTAATTAATGACACTTTCTAAGGAATAGTGTCAGCCTTAGTTTGTAACAATGACTACATTCGCTCATCTACACTCATCACACTCATTCGAAATCCATATTCGCCCAAATCTTAACGATTGGCGTCTTATGAATAAATAAAAAAAAACTATTGAGTTTAAAGAGTAAGTCTCTTCTACTGTAAGTTCCACTGTACTTGTTGGGCGGATCAGTAAGTACCATTGTACGTGTACGGGTGGGTGGTGGGTGGGTCACTGTCCGTGTATAGGAGGGTTGGCCAGTTTCACTGCACTTGAATGCGTGGGTTAGTGTGTAAGTCCCACTGCACCTGTGTGGTTGCCAGGTGGGTGGGTGGGTCAGTTTCACTGCACTTGAATGGGTGGGTGAGTGTGTAAGTTCCACTGTACTTGTATGGTTGCCGGGTGGGTGGGTGGGTCAGTTTCACTCTACGCGTATCGGTAGGTCGGCATCACTGTGCGTGTATAGGAGGGTGAGTCACTTTCACTGCACTTGAATGGGTGGGTGAGTGTGTAAGTTTCACTGTACCTGTGTGGTTGCCGGGTGGGTAGGTCAGTTTCACTCTACGTGTATCGGTGTATCGGTAGGTCGGCATCACTGTGCGTGTATAGGTGGGTAACTTTCACTGCACTTGAATGGGTGGGTGAGTGTGTAAGTTCCACTGTACCTGTGTGGTTGTCGGGTGGGTGGGTGGATAGTCAATGAATGGGTGGGTGAGTGTGTAAGTTCCACTGTACCTGTATGGTTGCCGGTTGGGTGGGTGGACAGTTAATGAATGGGTGGGTGAGTGTGTAAGTTCCACTGTACCTGTATGGTTGCCGGTTGGGTGGGTGGACACTTAATGAATGGGTGGGTGAGTGTGTAAGTTCCACTGTACCTGTATGGTTGCCGGGTGGGTGGGTGGACAGTCAATGAAATCCGCCTTCTAAACGAATAAAAGTATATTTTATGTGTATAGTTGAGCAGTGCCTGCAAAGAGAGAGAGAGAGCTAGTAAACTGAAACCAGAAAACCAAAAACAACATGATAGACATAACTGATATACACTTTTATATTGATTTCTGTAAATGGATAAATGAATTTGTGAATGAAAGGTTAAATTGAAGTAAAATGAATTATTTCATCAAAAGCTGAACTATATCTTTAAATACCAACATTTAACTTTTGTTCATTCATTAAATTTTACCCGGGTGCTAATTAATTGTTTTACAACCCTAAATTTTGAAAATAACTACCAAAATTGCACAAAATTAAATGCAAAATAGGTTAATAACCTTTGATTATATAGTTGCTTCACATTTCAATGTTTATGTTTATTATTTATTATTATTATTATTTATTCAATTCACATTTATACATTTATGTCAGTCTAATTTTATTAATTTCTTACTCTTTTTTTCATTATTTACTATCGACAAGTAGCTTAAACTATAAGTAGAATTTATTATCGCAGATAAACTGAAATTATAAAATTAACTTAAATCATTATTTTTCATTTCAGTTAATTATATACTTAGGTATACATGTAATTATTAAATTAGGTAAACAGTGGACTAATTCATTTAACGAGCAATATTTATGACACTTTGTATTTACATTTATAATATAAGAGCATTAGCATTTATGGCACCTACTGAATTAGTTTCCCTTAAGGGGACATAAGACGTGCTGTGTAATGTACTCATCTACGGAACATGGTCGTACAAGATATCATGTAACTACATGTATATCCAAATGCCATATTATTAATGAGACACAAGATCCTTATATGGAGCTGAGACAAGCCGTATATCTGTCTCTCCTACCACGTATGCAACGTGATATAACATTTAGGGATGGCAAATATTTTCAACATATCGATATAACGAATTGTCAATATATCGCCAACCAAATATCGATCTAACGATAATATCGAAAGAAAAATATCGATATATTGGGTAACCGATGTATGGAATTGTAAATGATATACATTATCCGTTTAAAATTATGCACTAACTCTTATGTCATAACAAAAATACACACATGTTATGCTGTCACTATTTAGAATAGTCTACTGATTGTAACAATTAAATACTTTATCTACATGAAACAAGTTGTTGTCTGTAAGGTCGAATGCAAAAAATGCAAAATAAGATTAACCATCTCTTTAATTATAAAATAATAATGTAAGAACATTGTTATTTTCTTTATTTACATTTAAATATGCCACTAAGCTTCTTAAAAACACTGAAAGTTAACTACATCAGTTTACTAAACTACATTGTTGTGCGTTAACCTCACGTAAAAATACTAAATAAAGTTGCTTTATTATTTCAATGCATGTTTTGTTTAAGGGACAATTGAAATGTTTTTTTTCGAATCATAATGTTTTGAGGAGATAGAATAACGTCAATATTTAGTGATATGATATATCGGAATATGAAAATATCGAAATGGGCGATATATCGGAATATGAAAATATCGAAGTGGGCGATATATCGGTATATGAAAATATCGAAGTGGGTGATATATCGATATAAAATATCAATACTAATATTTCAATATACCGAAACGTAACTATCGATATCTGATATATCGATATATCGTTGTCCCCACTAAATATAATTAGACAAAATAAGAATAAAATGATTACAAACTATAAGAAGAACATTAGCAATAGCCTCCCGTACAAATGTAGCAACAAAAAGCAAATAAAATAAGATTGAAAGTCCTAAAGGAAACAGAGAACACAGAAAGCACCCTGGTATGTCTTTGACTGGTACGGGGAGAAAGGCTAACTAATGAAAAAAAAAAAAAAAAAAAATGTCCCCACTAAGAATGGCAAATTTGAGTAGCAGTAAAGTCTCCCAGTAATACCATTTAGGGCGTTTACAGTACAATATTTAAAGCTGGATGGAGGAAGCGCGGGCTTTTAAATCCCTTTAAGCCATTTAAACGACTGATAACTATCGATATGATAACCTAGTTACGAGCTTTCCGCATTCCAATCAAGGCCGCGGCCTTCCCCCTACCCGACCTCAATGTTCCAACTGTTATTTCTTGATAATTGGTTGTATCATGTAACTTGCAGGCGCCGAGCGCCTCTCTTGAGTGTTGACAAATGTATTTACGAAACTACTGTACATTTACGACGTTACATTTGAATATAGTGAGGTTAACAAATAAATTTCTTTATTATTCATTGTACTGCGGTGTTTTAATGCTGGGAGGCTGTTTAGTAACACAATAATAAATATGCAAATGCTTCTACTGACTGTTTTATCGTTCTCTTGGAGTTTTGTAGAGAATTTGAGCTAAATATTTTATCTGTTTAAAACTATGCAGTTTTACACAGATAAAATAAAACCAAAGTTCTACCCATTGGTCTACAATAAACTACACTTAAGTGCGTTACCCTCATGTAAAAAACCAAATAAAGTTGCATTATTATTTCAATGTATGTTTTAGTAAGCTTAAAAGGTAATTTAAAAGTGTTTTTCGAGTCGATGATTTTGAGGACAGAAAATAACATCATTGTATAGGGACATGATATTTAGGGCCAAAATATCGATATATCCGATATTATTGGTAATAATATATCGAAACATATTTATCGATATTTCCGATTTCTCGATATATCGTTGCCATCCCTAATAAAATTACAACACACAGACTTGTTGGTTCAGTATTTTCCGAAACAAAACAGGGTAATCAATGTAAAATATATATTTAAGAACCACTAAAAAGATTTAAGTATAATTTATAATAGTTTGGATAAAAATTTGTGCTATTTAAACAATTAAAAATATATTTAGAGTAATAAATTTTTAGAAAAATATACGCGAAACACATGCATTGTGTTTATTGATACTCTTGTATACCTTAGTAGTTAGCTTTGGTGGGGAAGATATTCTCAGAACGTTCTGGTTTACAAAAACAACTCAATTTGAGTATACGTTTCGTTAGCTACGTTATTAATTCAGGAATACGACTCAAATTTCAAAATTCTATTATCAGAATGTGGCCATATTTACATAAATAAAATGTAGATTAAAACCTTTACTCACTTATTGTTAGATAATACAACCAAAGTATAGTATTTTTTAGTTGTTTTAAGTGGGTAACTTGTCGAAAAAATGAATAAATTCTTCTTTTATAAGTAGAAAAATTAATTATTGGAAAACATAAATCTTTTTTAAACGGACTATAAAAGCTTTGCCGTTAAGAAACTATGGTTTTGTGATATCTGAAATGAAATAATTTAAAATACAAATATAATTTAAACTAAATTTGTTAGTACCATTGATGTGAGAGTTAACCATAGATAAGAATTAAACAGTGGTCACCTCCAATTGTGCACTAAAATGTGTGTCGAGTAGTTATTCCCATAGTATTTTATACAATGGGAGGGCCAGTACCTTGTCCATTTATCCCTTATTCCCCAAAATCCACAAGGATTATCGTATTAATTATTACTACAGATGCATAAAGATGTAAATTAGTTTTAATCTTTACATAATGGCCAATGAGGCGTTCACTGTGGTCATAAAAAGCAACATCTGTTTCCCTTTTCTCTGTTGTATAACAAACTAGGAATGACAACTGGATGTTTAATTCGTTCTTAATTAATTAAAGTAACATAAACGTATTTATTACATTTACGTTATTTGTATTTATTACGTTTATTTATACAAGTTCCTTCTGAAATTCCTTACACCACAAACATGTCTAGTAAATTATTTTGTACTCGTTGGTTAGTTTGAAATAATCTTCAAGCTGACTAAAGTTGGAAGTTACCTAAAGGACACCGACTGTGGAAATAATTTACGCATACATGTCATAAAAAAGAACTTTGTATATTTTATCAAATAATTTATAATACTGTAAAGGATTGAGTGGTTCCCCTCTTGTCATAATAAGAAAATAGAGTTTTAAATTTTAGACTGATTTTGTTGCACCGTACTCCTAACCCCGTAAATTAGACCACCTTCACGTTAGTTCTCGTTGTATTAAATACTACTGAATTATTTTGAATTGTTTTATAAGTTACATAACGGATTTAGCAGGCAAAGTTAACTGTGAAGACGTGAACAGTAAATTAAATATTTAAATATACATCTAATCATTGTTGACAAATTAGATTTTGATATGTTTTCAAATAGTTTAGTTAGTTTCTGTGTGCTTAATAACCAGTAATGGAACAACAAATATTGTACTAGAATTTACAAAAAATATTCATTTATCATAATATAATTTGTCAACTATGAGTAATCTGTTTTGAAAAATATAAAATATCAGCTGTTTAATATTTACTTCATCAGCTCATATGAAATGCATTCAACACCAGCAATTCAATGTCAAATAAAATGAAACAGAGCATACATTGTATTGCCTAAATTGGTGTTACTCATTTATTTATTAACTAATTTTATTCAATTGGAACTTGTTAGATTTGTTATTACATGTGGCAACTTTTTTATTTGTTGTGCATTTTTTCCAACATCCCACGTTTTTGCATAATTTACAATTAAAAGTTTTAAGTGTCACCATTTTGAAAGTATTGAATATAATAAAACAATATTATCACAACCTTAAAAAGAGCAGAACAGGTATCTTATTTCCAAATTTGAGCACTGTATTGTAAGGGGTTATGAGATTATTAATAATTTAGTGAAAATACGAAAATGGCCGCCATATTGAAAACGAAACATATTCGGACCTATATATAGGAAATTTTTACTTATTTTTACCGAACGAATCATAAACTCAAGTTTCGGAACTTAGTTTGGGAACACCCTGTATTTAGGGAATTTTGAAGAGAACGGAAGGTACAAAATGGAACCAAAATGACTCCTAAACAACGTGGGACCTGCAAAAGGAGTGGTAGGGGAGAGGATTACTTGGTATTTAACCGGGAACAGAGACCAGGACTGCTTCTTAGCACTTTAGTAAAGTTGAAGGGTCCTAAGTTTGGAGATCATAAAAGATACATATTACATACTATAAATAAGGTACTTTTATGTCTGAAAATAACGCTGTATAACCATTATCGTAATCTCTAATGTAATAACTAGCAACTACTCTACTACTCTAATTCTGTTTACATGCGAGGAGCTTTTACTGTAAGTATGATATAAACAAAATTAGAGTAGTTCAGTATCACTTCGTGAGGATAATTTCTAACAAGAAAAGGACAGATTGTTAGTTCCCTATATTCTGTGCTCTTAAGGTTTTGCCTCTCCAACAGCTTTCCATTTTTAAAGTGTTAAGACTATTTCATAATATGCGAAGTGGCAACGCTGGAACTACAGGTTTGCCATGTGCTACTGGAAGTTTACATAACAGATATTTAGATTACCTAAGGTAAGCACAACGTCTTTTAAGCATTCTTTTCAATCATTCTTCAAACTCGTTCCTTACTGAATATATAATTTAGTGTTTGTTATAAGATTAAACAAACACACCAGTAAATGATTTTTTTATTTCGTTAGGCCTTTCGGTAACGTAATTAAATTTATCGTTAAATGTACGTAAAAATTAAAATATTTACTTGGAAATCCAAAGGACAAAATTAAGAATGAAGAAAATTCTGGAATTTATGAAATTTTATTATTTGAAATGAAATTGAATGAAAGCTTAAATATAACAAAGTTCAAAGAAATTCTTGTTAATAACGAGTCAGAAAGATTTGAAAACTCACCACTATTAATTTAAATTTATACAATTTGTTATATATAATTTATTGTTTTTTATTAAACTTATTCCATATGTTTTATTTTTATTTTATCACGTGTTTTTCAAATCAATCAAATGTAAACAATGTTAATTTAGTTTGAGTGTCTGAAAATGGTAACTTTGTTACCGAAAAGGATAAAAAAATAAAAAAAAAGATTTACTGAAGTGTTTGTTTTATCTTATAACTTTAAATTCCTTTTAATATCACTTTTTTTGATAAATTGCCACGAGAAATTAAGAATTCAAGAAACGTTAGAATATTTCTGTATAAAATTAAATCTTGGTTATTCGGTCATGATGATGTTGAATTTTTAAAACTGTAGCATGTTACAAGTAAAGCATTTGTTTGTTTTTGTTGTTGTTATTTTGATCGTTGTGTTTGTTTTAAGATATTACTATTTTAAATGTTGGCAAAATGTTGTTGTGTTATAAGATTTATAAAGTTTTTTTAACTACATTGTATATAAATCATTGTTTATTTGTAATAGTTATTTCTTTATATAGTTTTGTTAGTTCTTGACATTGTTTGTTTTATTTGTTCGTAGTTGTGTACATAAGTCATATTCGAATTGTTATAAATAAAAACACCACCTAGTGTGCCTATATTTTATTTTATAACTACTTCTACTGTGTAGTTACATAAAACTAGTTCTTATGCTATTGCTGGTCACTCTAATTGAAAATGTGACCAGTATAATTACAGATGTGTTCCATTCTTTTGTAGTTTATTGCCTAACTTACTGTAATAAATCATTATTTCAATAACAAACTTTCAATAATAGTGGTAGTCAAATTTCCAGATGTTATGAAGGGATGATAACTGAGTACCACGCTTTCATTACCTAAACATCAGACCAATACTACGTAGTTCGGATTGCACATAGAGCTAGAGGTATCTTAGTTTCTCTGGCTAGTGGACGACATTATCGTGGTTTGGTGACGATACGAATTTGTGAGATTATCACGACAAATCACGAAAGTTAATTACTTACTTTTAGCAACATATAATATGTAAGTACTTCATGTTTACACGGAAGAATTTTGTGTAAACATGAAACTGGTTTAAAATTAGAGTGGGGTAATGTATTGACTTAGAGTATACTATTTCTAACTGTATTCTTTTATACGAGTAGTGCAGACAATTTTGTTTATTGATGTTGAGTTGTTTTCAAAAGAGCTGCATACCAAGACAGTTAACTCTGATTAATTTTCGTTTGGATGGTGACTTATTTATAAAGTGAGTAAAAGTGTTCGGTGTTGTAAATTTGAGTAATAACGATGAAAAATGTCTCTATTGTTTGCTTTAACTAGCAGGGAAAATTTTTCTAAAGCAACTAGTTCCAGCTGTAGTATAAAACATATGTTTTTGATGCTAAAACCTGCAACACTGAGTCACAAATGGTGAACAATAAAATTTGTAATTATATCAATGAGGTGCATAAATTTTTGCACTATATGGTACAAAAATCCTATTATTTTACATACATGTTTCTTTAAATGAAAGCATAATTTAATTCTATATCTTAAAATTATGGTGTTCTTTTATTTTCCTTTTTAAGGCGGAGAATACTCTTGGTATCAAAAATAGAAATTTAAACCATTTGTTAGTGAATAGCTTGCATTTGTTGTACCAACAAGTGTAGGATAAAAATAGCTATTGACTAATAAATAAATAAGCTATTGGCTTACAATGTGTTAACTTACTCTCAGTTCAGTATTAGTCTTGCTAAGTATTATAATTGATAAGGTGTAATTTTAAAGATGAGCTAAATATGAATGAATCAGTAAAGTTGTTATATACCTGAATCAATGTTTGAGACCTGGACCATTCGGTGGCTGAATTGTCTAAGTTGTTAAAACTTGAAGACCAAGTTGTAAACAGGGTAAGTTTGAATCCTGGTCTTATCAGGAAGTTTAAATCATTAAAGTCCACCTTATACTGTACTGCTTCCTCAGTTTGCTAAGTCTTAACATGATAGTCTATGGGTTAAGCCTTAACGTTAATTGAGTTAATAATTACCAATAATAAATATTGATAGAGTAATCAAATATGTTATATTTTGTGTATTTAAATATTGTTAAAACACAAATAAAATCATTAGGCTATTTGAAGTATATGCATATTATTGATATAAGCTATACCACACATGACATAGACCGCGCAATGAGTCTTACGCAACACATTTGTTTGAAGGATAAAAACTTGTGCATTTTTACCATTTAAATCTAAACTTGAGTTGGAAAGTGTGAGAACTAACCTTGTTTGGTTTGATAACAGGACGAGACGAAATAAAGTTTAGAGGGAGTAGCAGAAGTAGTGTTCGTCAGGCTAGGAGAGTCAGATTTGACTATCAGAATGTCACAGTGTTTGTTAGGATGGGAGAATCAAATTGGACTATCAGAATGTCGCAGTGTTTGTTAGGATGGGAGAGTCAGATTGGACTATCAGAATGTCGCAGTGTTTGTTAGGCTGGGAGAGCCAGATTGGTCTATCTGAAAGTTGCAGTGTTTGTTAGGTTGGGAGAGTCAGATTAGACTATCAGAATGTCACAGTGTTTGTTAGGATGGGAGAGTCAGATTGGACTATCAGAATGTCACAGTGTTTGTTAGGATGGGAGAGTCAGATTGGACTATCAGAATGTCACAGTGTTTGTTAGGATGGGAGAGTCAGATTGGACTATCAGAATGTCACAGTGTTTGTTAGGATGGGAGAGTCAGATTGGACTATCAGAATGTCACAGTGTTTGTTAGGATGGGAGAGTCAGATTGGACTATCAGAATGTCACAGTGTTTGTTAGGATGGGAGAGTGAGATTGGACTATCAGAATGTCACAGTGTTTGTTAGGATGGGAGAGTCAGATTGGACTACCAGAATGTCGCAGTGTTTGTTAGGATGGGAGAGTCAGATTGGACTATCAGAATGTCACAGTGTTTGTTAGGATGAGAGAGTCAGATTGGACTATCAGAATGTCGCAGTGTTTGTTAGGATGGGAGAGTCAGATTAGACTATCAGAATGTCACAGTGTTTGTTAGGATGGGAGAGTCAGATTGGACTATCAGAATGTCACAGTGTTTGTTAGGATGGGAGAGTCAGATTGGACTATCAGAATGTCACAGTGTTTGTTAGGTTGGGAGAGTCAGATTAGACTATCAGAATGTCACAGTGTTTGTTAGGATGGGAGAGTCAGATTGGACTATCAGAATGTCACAGTGTTTGTTAGGATGGGAGAGTCAGATTGGACTATCAGAATGTCGCAGTGTTTGTTAGGATGGGAGAGTCAGATTGGACTATCAGAATGTCGCAGTGTTTGTTAGGTTGGGAGAGTCAGATTAGACTATCAGAATGTCACAGTGTTTGTTAGGATGGGAGAGGCAGATTGGACTATCAGAATGTCGCAGTGTTTGTTAGGCTGGGAGAGCCAGATTGGTATATCTGAAAGTCGCAGTGTTTGTTAGGTTGGGAGAGGCAGATTAGACTATAAGAATGTCACAGTGTTTGTTAGGCTGGGAGAGTCAGATTGGACTATCAGAATGTCGCAGTGTTTGTTAGGCTGGGAGAGCCAGATTGGACTATCAGAATGTCACAGTGTTTGTTAGGCTGGGAGAGTCAGATTGGACTATCAGAATGTCACAGTGTTTGTTAGGCTGGGAGAGTCAGATTGGACTATCAGAATGTCGCAGTGTTTGTTAAGCTGGAAGAGTCAGATTGGACTATCAGAATGTCGCAGTGTTTGTTAGGACGGGAGAGTCAGATTGGACTATCAGAATGTCACAGTGTTTGTTAGGCTGAGAGAGTCAGTTTGGTCTATCAGAATGTCACAGTGTTTGTTAAGGTGGAAGAGTCAGATTGGACTATCAGAATGTCGCAGTGTTTGTTAGGCTGGGAGAGTCAGATTGGACTATCAGAATGTCGCAGTGTTTGTTAGGCTGGGAGAGTCAGATTGGACTATCAGAATGTCGCAGTGTTTGTTAGGCTGGGAGAGTCAGATTGGACTATCAGAATGTCGCAGTGTTTGTTAGGCTGGGAGAGTCAGTTTGGTCTATCAGAATGTCACAGTGTTTGTTAAGGTGGAAGAGACAGATTGGACTATCAGAATGTCGCAGTGTTTGTTAGGCTGGGAGAGTCAGATTGGACTATCAGAATGTCGCAGTGTTCGTTAGGTTGGGAGAATCAGATTGGACTATCAGAATGTTGCAGTGTTCGTTAGGCTGGGAGAGTCAGATTGGATTATCAGAATGTCGCAGTGTTCGGTAGGCTGGGAGAGTCAGATTGGATTATCAGAATGTCGCAGTGTTCGTTAGGCTGGGAGAGTCAGATTGGTCTATCAGAATGTCGCAGTGTTCGTTAGGCTGGTAGAGTCAGATTGGACTATCAGAATGTCACAGTGTTTGTTTTTCCGAGAGTAACTGCAGCACATTGCCAACTAGAAGACTTTCACAATGTAGGCGTAGACTCAAAACAAAATACTCTTAATATATAATGAAAACTATTGTTCACACACTTAGTGACTGACATGTTAAGTGATAGGACTACTTTGCTTTAACTGTTATTTTTTGTCTGTCTGTTAAATTGAACTGATATTGATATAATTGATTTGCCCCTAGATTTCAAAGAAATCCTCAACACAGACGTATAATTTTGTGTAGTTACATTAATATTTAAAAAAAAATATTTTAAAGTTTTTATTATGTAAGTATAAATTGAAATATTAGGATAAAATTGTTTCCTAAATTTAAATCAATAGGATAAATATGACTAATTCATTTTCAAAATTCAGATTTAAAATACCAGAAACTCTTTAAATCTGAGAATGAATGCAAAAAGGTAGGAATCATATTAGATATTAAAATGATTGTTAAAAAAAGCATTGCCATAAGAATAAGAAGTTTATCTGTAACAATAGTGAAAATAAAAAGTAAAAGCAGAAACTAAAAAAGTGGTCTTAAAAAGTAAACTAAATTATATTTAATAAAATATTTAGCATTGATAAATGTTGCAGATTATTCAGGATTTTTTCGTCATTTGGAAATTAATAAAGAAATATCTAATTTTTTTATACTTTTGAAATCCTTTTGTTTTTCTATTGTGTAAAAACAGAAGTTTTATTTTCAAGTACTCTTTTAAACGTCATTAAACATTGCTAAGTGATGAACTAAATAGGCCTAATTTAAGTTAATACTTTTAAAATATATCTTAAGTTTGTTTTGTTAATTATTTGTAATCGGAAGCCATGAACCAACAACATCCAAAATAATTTCCAAAAGAACATTTTAAATTTTGAAATTTTATAATATGTGTAGAATGTAATTATTTGTATCCTTTTAACTTGAAAACCCATTACACTTGATAAATGGGTTCGCATGCGATTTCTTTAATATAAAAAAAGTATTTTCAATATATATTTCAACATTTTTGTGTACGATTAATGCAAAATCTACGTTTTATGTTTTTTTATAAAAAAAAAGGAGAGAAAGAGATACAAAAGCAGTTAATAGTTTCTAAAAAAAAAAATACCTATTATTATTTAATTTAAATAAATACCAGAAGGATATGCAACATGTTTTTGTCTGTTATATTTTATTATAAACAATACGCTGACCTAACACTTTCCTCCTATAATAGTTTTAAGTAGTTGGTTTAACTTAAGCTTAGTTCGAAGTAAGTTCTATTCATACAAACAAAACAACAACATACAAGGTCAGTGGCCTTGATCGAGGGGTTCTGATGTTATCAGAAGATAAAGGAGTCAAGTGACATCGAGCGTGGCTGTCCCTTGAATGGGTGACGGTCTGAGCGATTGCACGCAGCCTGCCTGCCCGGTCACTTTGGTGGTTCGGAAATCACCCTGAAGCCATTAGTCCCCAGGTTAAGTGTTAGAGAGAGCTTCTTAGTCCTAACTTCACCTGATAAAATAAGACGATCTTTAACTTTAAATGTCATTGTTATTAAGGCATGATTACTGTAATGTATTACATGCAGACAATGACATTTATATTTTAAATGTAGGATTGTAAAATAAATAACACAGTCTTTATTAATACACCAACAAACTCTTCCTTCATAGCCCAAAAAACAACTTTAGAGCTAAGAGGACGGTTCCATTAGCCTTGCTCTAGACGTAAGCGTGGTTTCTCTCTCAACATACATTATTCAGGACTAACCATACGTGATCTGAGATGTAGCAGGGATTTATACACAGTGTGTCAATTGTAAAACTAAAACACAGTATTTATTGACACACTCACAAACTCTTAATTCATAGCCCAAACAACAACTTTAGAGCTAAGAGGATGGTTCCATTAGCCTTGCTCTAGACGTAAGCGTGGTTTCTCTCTCAACATACATTGTTCAGGACTAACCATACGTGATCTGAGATGTAGCAGGGATTTATACACAGTGTGTCAATTGTAAAACTAAAACACAGTATTTATTGACACACTCACAAACTCTTACTTCATA
This sequence comes from Stictocephala bisonia, assembly GCA_035578905.1. NCBI lineage: Eukaryota > Metazoa > Arthropoda > Insecta > Hemiptera > Membracidae > Stictocephala > Stictocephala bisonia. The sequence goes on from JAQJVL010000049.1 coordinate 1,306,646, forward strand.
ACCCAAACTTTAGAGCTAAGAGGACGGTTCCATAAGCCTTGCTCTAAACGTAAGCGTGGTTTCTCTCTCAACATAGATTGTTCAGGACTAACCATACGTGATCTGAGATGCAGCAGGGATTTATACACAGTGTGTCAATTGTAAAACTAAAACACAGTATTTATTGACACACTCACAAACTCTTACTTCATAACCCAAACTTTACAGCTAAGAGGACGGTTCCATTAGCCTTGCTCTAGACGTAAGCGTGGTTTCTCTCTCAACATACATTATTCAGGACTAACCATACGTGATCTGAGATGCAGCAAGGATTTATACACAGTGTGTCAATTGTTAAACTAAAACACAGTATTTATTGACACACTCACAAACTCTTACTTCATAGCCCAAACAACAACTTTAGAGCTAAGAGGACGGTTCCATTAGCCTTGCTCTAGACATAAGCGTGGTTTCTCTCTGAACATACATTATTCAGGACTAACCATACGTGATCTGAGATGTAGCAGGGATTTATACACAGTGTGTCAATTGTAAAACTAAAACACAGTATTTATCGACACACTCACAAACTCTTACTTCATAGCCCAACAACAACTTTAGAGCTAAGAGGACGGTTCCATTAGCCTTGCTCTAGACGTAAGCGTGGTTTCTCTCTCAACATACATTATTCAGGACTAACCATGCTTGATTTTAGATGCAGCAGAGATTTCCTTGAACTATAACTGCCTACGGTAAAATGATTGGATTCCAATAATAAAATCTAGGTTAACTATGAAGATTTAAATTTTAAATAATTTTTACTACTTATTTTAAACTAAATAAATGGTTATTTCTTACTAGACTAATAACCATTGATTCTTACATATGAGACGCCGACACAACGTTGTTGATATTTCAAGGCGAATATGAATGATTATATGAGTGTAGGAAGAGTGTGGGTGAGTGTAGTCTGGTTACTAACTGAGTTCAATTTTCCTCAGAAAGGACAATTTATTAATAGCCCAACAGCCAGGGCAACTAAGGGACCTACAGCTTTACGTGGAATCCGAACCACGTAGTGCTGGTCTGATTTTCAGCTAATTGACAAGCTGATACTCAGTTATCTCCCCCACACAACTTCCGTACATTGATGTCTAGTTAGAAGTGACAACAATGGAAATCGTATTAGTAATTATCAAGGCACCGGCCGTAAAGATTATGTGAGAATATAAGGGGCGAATAAGTGTTGATGAACGAATGTATTCATTGTTACTAACTGAGAGTGATTGTTCCTTACAAAGAGTCATTTATTAGGAGCCCAATAGCCAAGACAAATACAGGATATAAAGATTTAATTGGAATCCTAACCACGTAGTATTGGTATGATTTTAATCTAACTGACAAGCCTGTTTGCTTGTTAATTTTTAAAAGCCTGTTGCCTGATTACTCAGTTCTCGTCCCTATCCAACATCCAAATCCTGATTAAAATACAAAACCGGACCCCAGACTTCTGTAGCAGTGACTGCATCGATGGCAACCATTGAGTGGACACCATACCGGTTTGAGAGGACCGAGATCGGAACGTCACCTTCAATATCCTTAAACATTTGTCCCAAAATAGCCGGTTATGTAACTAAACAAAGTTGATTGTAAAGTTGATCAATTACTTGAAAGAATATTTAGGTATTTCCATGTTATTTGACTTACTTTGTACCTGTACTTATGTGGCTTTACAATAATGACGTAAACTAACACCTCTAAAATAAAATTCTTCATTATTATTATTATAATTACTTTTTATCTTACCTCATAACATCGGAAATCCAGGTACAGCTTGCCGTCTGCTTCCCTCTCAGTGCAGCTGGAAGTGACTAATTGAACACTAAGCAATGTAACTAAAATTATTTAGAATGTATGGTCTCTTAAATATATGTTGAAAACGTAAAGGCTCTTATAAATTAAACTGTATAAAGTTGTCCTCATCATTACATACAAGCTGAGGAATATCATACCAAAATAATATTGCGCTTCTACATATGAGAGTAGTAGAATCAAAAGGAAGTATCTCCGGTCTGGCAAATTTTACAGGAGAGCCAAAAAACTGTAGCACAATAACCATAAGGTTAGGGAGTTAATCTTTTCTTCTAAATTAAGATAAAATATACATACACCATTATTGAAATAAAAATTATACATTTTTAGGTTATTTTTTGAAAAAAAAAAAAACTTATGTACAAAACTGAAGAAACCCTTTTTTGATTCCAAATGCTGGATATACCGTTCAATTCTTTTTACTTATAAAACACAAGAACATTGAAACATTCTTCAGATCATGCAAATAATAATTTTATTGCTTAATTGTCACTACAAAATTATAAATGCACTTTCTCATTTGGGTTGAATTTTAATAAAAACAAGAATTTATTTTGTGTTAATTCATAGCAAATTAAAGTTAAATTAATCAAACAATAACTGATGCCAGATATAACTGCAAACCACGTGACCTAAGCAATCATTGTGATGGCTGAAGTGGATATTCTTTGTTTTGAATGTGATGGATATACCTTTCTTTTATACTGACAGTAAATCTCAACCTTTACATTTTTATTTTTTATTTTTTTGAATTTTTCTGGCGTTGTAGTAAAATAAAGCATCGTTCATTCAATCAGAAACAATAATAATCTGATATTTGAACAAATGTTGAGATACCTTCGTTTGATTCTAGTACCCTCATATATGCTACTGAACTGTTGTGGAATAGATATTCACCTATACCTTTTATGGAACTATTGAAATGTATACATCCAAATCAATATACAGATTGTGCAGATAATAGATATTGGCAAATATTCATGTTGTTCTTGTTATGAGGAGGTGGAATATATATATATATCGCTTATAGAGGTAACAAAATATTTATTTTTTGTGTGCTTTTTCTAACAGTTTTTTAAAGAATTGTTGGAGATTTTCAAACCATACCTCACAAATTTAAACTATCTGAAAAAAGCTTGTTGTTATTGAAGTCAACTATCTTTCGCCCATGTCTTTCCATCTGCATACGTTAAATTCATTATAAGGCTGATGTTACATTACATTACATTCCATAGATTCCATTGAGGCACATAGTAATAATAATCTCTTCTCTATCTCTTTCTCAAAGAGCAATATCACTCCTTCAATGTTCAATATGTGAATTACAAAACAAGTTTGTCAGATAAATCCAAGCTAATCATTCCATATAACATGTGCCCTATCTCAATTCGTTTTAAAATGTGTCTGTATGTGTGTTTTACAAACATTTGCATATCTTAAAAGCTCTTTGACTTAAAATATTGAATTTTCTTATGAAAGTTGATCTTAAAAAGAAACATTTTATGTAAAAAGTCTGAATGTCTAATATGGCAACTAAGTAAAAAATTGAACGTCAAATATAAATATTTGTAGACTGCACTATACGAAATGCAACGATATTCCAGTTTTAAATATCGGTTGATAAACAACAGAAACATTTTCTTTTAGTGATGTAAAGCATTGTCATCTCGTTAATTTTAGATAATAATAGCTTAAGTCACACAAAATAAGTTTTATCTGTTATTTAGTAATCGTTCTTTTAATTTTCGAATCATTGGGTAAGACAGGACTGTTTTTCACTTTGACTTTTTTATACAGCCGCCATTGTGAAACTGATACTCTTCACATACTAAGTTTCTTTTCAAGATCAACTTTCGTACGAAAATTCAGTATTGTACGTCGAATGGTTTTTGAGATATTCAAATGTTTGTAAATCTAGAAATTGACGATCGAGATAGGATACATGTTATA
>JAQJVL010000049.1:1315446-1364373 GCA_035578905.1 Stictocephala bisonia
ATTAATACGTAGATAAATTGGTTATTAAAGCGCTGATGCACTTCTAATTATCTATCAGTTTAATCTGGAGATAATATTTACATTTTGAAATGTATAGGACTATCCATTCTGTAAGTATTGGGCTATATTCATACGATAAATTTGAAAACGCACACTATCAAAGAACCGAATAGTTGTGGCCCAAGTTCGAACCTCTCAGAGTAAAGTTTCCGTTCGAGGAAGGTTAGGCTGGAGTTAGTTGAACTAAAGAAAAAGTAACAATATGTTTCAACAAGTCATATAAGATTTGTGTTTGCCTTTCGATTTGAAATAGGGATATAAGGTTGTGAAGTTTTAGTCAATGTTTATTATTTATGGATTTTCTTTTGTAATAGGAATCTGGAATTGTTTTTAACCCTTGATCCGGGCAAGTTCGCATTTGCGAACTGTTTTGACGTTGCTAAAACGCGCAAGTTCGCAATTGCGAACTTCACGCCGCGCTTTGCTAAACAGCTCATAGAATGCGCATATGATAAGCTACGGCAATGATTTTGATCTATTCGGAAACTACGTTAAACATCGAATAATTCTGTATAACTTAATAGACGGTTATTTTAAATCGATAATTTACACGGCTTTGTGAAAGTAGCTATTGAATTCATGTTGTCGCCATATTGGACGCTTTGTATGATTCGTTGTTTGTTTGCACTCACGGTAAATACTTGGTTTTTCTCTTGTAATTATCCGTTATAAATCGTTTTGATGTGTCAAGTCATATATTATTTTATAGAACATGTTTCTAGCTAAATTTTAGTATATAAATGAACTTTGTAGTGTTTAAAGAAAATTTATAAAATATTTCTGAATGTTGCTGTTAACGTGGCAACAAACTTTTAGGTTTTTGTATTGAATCCATTTATACATTTATAAGACATATTGTATACTTCTAAACTTATATAATGTATATATTTTCTGAAACTAGATAAAATTTAGGACATTTTTGCTATCTCACATTTAAAAATTAATTATCACAACATTGTATCCAATTGGTACCCCCACCCCCTTTCGATACTTATGAAAAAAAGAATTTCCAAAGTAACGTACCATAAAAAATCAAAAATATCTTTAGGTTAAGTTTTTATACATTATCTGGTAGCCTACATTCTTGAGATCATTTTTATACCATAAACAAGTAGTTTTATTATAATTTACTTATTTTTATGAATTTTATAAAAACATCTTACAAATTGGCCAAAAATCGCGACCCAATACTGAAAAATATAGTGACCGGATCGAGGTTTAAAACATTTGGCTAATTCGTACTTAAATAATTTTCAATAATTTTAGAGTGTTTTTTAAACTTAAAATATCTCCAACGAGCTAAATCCAACCATAATAAAATATATGACAACGATTGGGTGTCAAATTATATAAGAGTTTAATGAATATATGAAATAGCTTTAATACCAATTTTCATTATTTTTTTTAAAAATAGTTAATTTTAACCAAAAGAACTCGAATCCGTAAGCTTTTTCGATGGAGATACTGATTTTCACTAACAATTTAACAAAGTAAAAAAACGTAGGACATTAATCTTAAGTAGTTTTGGATTCTGAATACGAACATGACACACTCGGGTCATGTTCGTATTCAATATTCAATATTCAATAAATATTCAATCTGGAAGTCTTAAATTGGTCGGTAGCGTAGTTGGTTCAATTCCAGCTTTATGTGCTAAAGGTTGTCAGTTCGATCCCAATCAGAGTCAATACATTTTGAGAAGGATCAGCTGATAATCACCGGCTGTTCATTTGTCATTGGGCTATTAATTAATGACACTTTCTAAGGAATAAGTCGGCCTTAGTTTGTAACAATGACTACATTCACTCATCTACACTCATCACACTCATTCGAAATCCATATTCGCCCATATCTTGACGATCGGCGTCTTATGAATAAATAAATAAATAAATAAATGTAGGGACTTAGCTCAAAGAAATATTGCGATATTAATGGCGTTTCAGTTTGGTTGCTTAAACAATGCTATCAGCAATTGTTGGTGCCACTAACCAAACTTGTTAACATTTCATTTGAAACGGGGACCTTTCCAGACATCCTGAAAACAGCAAAAATCGTTCCAATTTTTTAAAAGGACGATCCTTGCATAATCAGCAATTATCGTCCTATTTCAATTCTGCCCGCCATCAGCAAGGGTTTTGAAAATATATTTCTTGCACAGTTGGAAAATTTTCTTTCACACTACATGTATGACATTCTGGATCCTGAACAATATGGTTTCAGGAAAAAAAAGTCAACTGTCGATGCAGTTACAAATCTTATAGAGCTCGTTGTCGATGGATTGGAGAGAAGAGAACATGTGCTAAGCATATTTCTTGATCTCTCCAAAGCCTTTGACTGTGTGCAGCATGAGACACTGTTGCACCAGTTGGAGTCTTTTGGCGTTCGAGGTTTGTCACACAAATGGGTCTCGTCATACCTTAAAGGCAGGATCCAGTGTGTACAGGTTGAGAATGCCCTCTCAGGCAAAACACTTACTACCCAAGGTGTCCCACAGGGTTCAATCCTTGGTCCAGTTTTGTTTAATCTATATATAAATGGTCTAAAATCTTCAATTCAGTTCGGAAAAGTTATTCAGTACGCTGATGACACGACTCTTTGTGAGATAGATGAATCATCACGTGATTTAGAAGTAAAATCATTTATTGGTCTGAATCAATGCATTCAACATTTCAACAAAATGGGCCTGAAAACAAACAATTCTAAGTCAAATTTCATAACATTTTGTCAGCCTCAACACTTTGAACAGAATCAAATTACAGTAATGGTGGATGATGTACTCTTAGAGGAAACGGAGTCCACGAAGTTGCTTGGAATACACCTTGACAAAGGGTTGACTTGGGACGTTCACATTGACAGTGTGTGTGCTAGAGTTAACTCGGGCATTTTTGCTCTGCGCAACCTGGCACAATTCTGCTCCCTGGAAGTCTTAAAACTTGCATATTATGGCTTGATCCATACCCACTTAGCCTATGGTATAAGACTTTGGGATAGTTGTTCTAAATACAAGCTGGAAAGGGTATTTAGACTTCAAAAAAGAGCTGTCAGAACTATTTTAAAATTAAACGTCAGAGAGTCGTGTCGAGAAGCGTTTAGGGAGCTTAGATTATTGACCCTACCCTGCCTCTATATATTGGAGGTCGCCCTGTACTGCAAGTCAAAGTGCACTTCGACGCGCGGCAGGGATGTTCACTCTTATGAAACTAGAGGGACGAATAATTACAGAACGCAGAGGCATAGAAGCGCAGCTTTCAAGCGTCTGCTATCACAAGTGGGTGTAAACATAATCAATTTGCTCCCTGAACAAATTAAAAATCAAAACCTGAATTTGTTCAAAAGACGTTTAAAATACCTTTTGGTGGAAAGTGCTTTCTATTCAGTTGAAGAATTCTTTCAAAGCCGCTGGGACAATCAGTAAACACCCCATCATGCAATTCTAGTGTCAAGTGTGTGAATGTATGATGCATGTGCAAGATGTATGTATGAATGTGTCTGATTGTGTGTGAGTGTTTTAGGCTAGACTAAATTTTGACTTTTGCAACACAATTGTTAATTGTATTTATGCAATAAAGAATTTATTTATTTATCACATTTTATATGTCACGTTTAAAAAAATATAATAAATAAAATAATAAAATTAACTGACATACTTTAAAAGAAATGATAGATTAGGTTTTATTAGTTCATAGTGACCATGAATCCATATTGCTAATCTAACAAAACTTTTACTAACCTAATCTAAACAAACATACTTAACATAACTATAACAAAGCTAACTTAACTTATCCAACCTATCCTAACATAACCTAACCTAACCTGTTTTATCAAATATCTCAGTTTTTATTTGTCATTGGAATAAATGGATAGTATTTATATTTTGGACGGAAACTACGTTATATTATTGTTGTATAAATCGTTATTGGTGTAATTACTTTATTATTTTTTGTAATTTTGATGTTAAAAATCGGTACTTTAGCTTACAATTTCTGAATCTGTGTTCATGAGATTAATTATTGATTAGTTACAAAACTGTGAAAAATCAGATTCCCTTGTATTATATATTTATCACCGAACAGTAAAACCCATCTCCTTAATCGATTAAATTGTCGTGTCAATTTAAAGTCAAACCAATTACGAAAACATCTTCTATGTAAGTAGTGAAGAACTACTTACATAGAATAATGTATGAACATGAACATTTTATAATGAGCAACACATTAACATATTCTATACCTGCTTACATTGTAAACCATCTGTAATACAACAACAAGAAACAGTTAAACCACCTGTAATACATTGTAAACCACATGTAATACATTGTAAACCACCTGTAATACATTGTAAACCACATGTAATACATTGTAAACCACCTGTAATACATTGTAAACCACATGTAATACATTGTAAACCACCTGTAATACATTGTAAACCACCTGTAATACATTGTAAACCACATGTAATACATTGTAAACCACCTGTAATACATTGTAAACTACCTGTAATACATTGTAAACCACATGTAATACATTATAAACCACATGTAATACATTGTAAACCACCTGTATACATTGAAGTAAATACATTATTTGCTTCAAATTATTTATTAAATTTTGCTTACCTAATATTATGTGACAATCATTGTTATTTAATTATGTTTCTCCTTGAAGAGCGGCTTTCTAAATGTGTTAATGAGTCCCTCCTCTTCACTTCATTTTTATTTTATGGAGAGAGGGGGTTTATAGTTTTGACGTTTTTTTTGATATAATGGAGTCTGACTACTCAAAAAAAATCCAAATAATAACTTTTAGTTAATACAAATCTAACTATACTTTTATTTTCTGTGATTGACTACATTTTTAAGCAAAAGTGTTAAATATATATTTTGGACATAATTTTGTCAAAAACAATGTTTATTTTCAAAATAAAATAAATCATATTTTTTTTGTGACATTTATTTTAATTATTTATAAGTTAAAAAAGAAATTGCTATTAGGTACATACATAAGATACACAAATCAAAGGTTAAAACAAAAACTTACAAAATGACATACAAGGTGACAGTATATTACATATGTAAGATTTTCATTATATAGAAAAAGTAACCCCAGGTTGCTATTAGGGAAATTGCTCTTATCTATTGGGAAATGCCCTCAAGACTGACTTCTGCATGAATAGCTTCATCTTCAAATGGATATAAAATATAATATGACTATTTTGTGACATAAAAAACATCCACTCTATGACATTTTAAAGTCAACCTTTAAAATATTTTAATCATTTTTCAATGCAATAACCATGTATATGTTCTTAAAATATATCTAACATGTGAATAACACCACGTGTACCTTAAATAAAAACTGATAATTATGTATTTCCCCATTTATAAGATTATAATTTCAACAATGAAAGTTTAAATTATTTTTATTGGCAATATTTGAAGTGAATCTATATTTATAAAAGAGGATGTTTGTATATATATAAATATATATGTTTGAAGTTTATGCGCTGCCAAACCATCCAACCGATCGCCATGAAACTTTAGGATGTTGTCTTGTATACTCCCGAGATGATTTCTGTGAAGTTTGATGCAGATCCGTCCACAGGGTCCCGCCCCACGGGCTCCTAAAGATCCCATGTTATTCAAATGGAGAATCTGAATTGTTTACAAAAAACATATGACTGTGTGGTTTAATGTAGTTTCACATGCCATAAGCAGATTTAAGTTCTCACAACAACAGTACTGTATATGTATATATATATATATATATATATATATATATATATATATATATATATATATATAAAGAACTACACTTAGCAATCTTTTCTTGATTTTTTAATGTTTAAAATCGATTTCGGTCTCAAAAGACCATCATCAGTTTAACATAGAATATTCTATGTTAAACTGATGATGGTCTTTCGAGACCGAAATCGATTTTAAACATTAAAAAATCAAGAAAAGATTGCTAAGTGTAGTTCTTTATATATATATATATAAATATTAAGCAATCAAATAGCTAAAAATGTCAAACTGTATATGTTTTGATTTATTGTAGTTCTACATTTCACCTTGAGAGTGTAGCACACACTACTTTTACTTGATCAGGTGATCTGTATTTGGTGTTAACCTTTTTTCCTCGGTAATTGAAACATGTGGTGAAATTTGAAAATAAAAAATAAATAATTTGTTTTGCAGTTTACTTTTTATGACATGCCTCCTAAAAAAATCTAATATTGGTAGAAGAAACAAAAATGCTCGAATTCTTTCAGCTATTAGGTTCTAAATCAAACTCAATATTATGACCGGCGAAGCGGGCGGGTACAGCTAGTAACCATCTAATTTTGAGCTTAAAACTGTACAATAAGATTCATAATTGCCTTTTATTGACCTACAAAAATAGAATTTATAAGTTATTAATTACCCCCTCCCCCCCTACTTTATGGCATCAATGGATTTATTGACCTGCCTAAGAGTATTAGACCTATTGATATGTACTTTTTTGTGTCTGTCTGTTTACTGATAATCGTCTGCCTAATTTAAATCTAATAATTTTAGTATTTTCATATTAAATTTTTTTATTTATTTGTATTCACCTCTTACCACCTAACCTGCTATTTGTTGTTAGTTTCTTTTAATTTATTTGTTGTTTAATTTTGAGATCAATTTTTTTACAATTTACCAAACTTAAGTCTACATTATTTATTGCATGTAGCTAGTATTAAAATACAATTCTTCACTTAGTCATATTCACTTTAACTATCACATTTCTCATAATTTTCAGTTAATTAAACTAACCGTTATTAGGGAATTAACCCTCGATACTTTTTACTACCACAACATTTTGGTTTACGAGTCCGATGTTAAATCACCTGAGTCCTCCGTTAAACATTTAACTAATGATTAACAAAAATATATAGGTAATTATATTTCTTTTATTTTTCAACAATTGAACAATAAAGTTGAGCAGGAATACATTTGTATTAAAAAAAGTGTTTATAGGTATGTAATACATAATATTCGTCAGTAAATATTTTCATAATCGTTCCTTTATGTTCTAGTTGACCAATACCTAAAAAACCTTTTTTAGAAATGTTTAAATTGGCAGGTTTGGGTTTTCATGCTACTTGTCTACCAATATATGTAAGACACTAGGCTTAAAGATCTCTTGAAGATAAAATAAGAACTCCATTTCATTATTTATTTTGTAGTAATTCACATTATAGCCTGAGAATACATTTACGCAAATGTTGACAATAGAAGGGAAGGCGATTTGACGAAACTCATTCAGGCAGGATTCAGTGATTCCCTTACTCCTACAATTCCTGCTACAACATTGACTTCATATTGTCACTACAAAGTCGGCAGAAGCCAACTGAGTGTCACACAAAACGGAAACCCTTCTTTGACGAACAAGAAAGGAACTCTTTGATCCCAATCTCTGAAAATACAGAGAAATGTGATGCTCCATTACGAATTAATTAATTTTATCAAAATGGATGTCAAGAATGTAAAAACTACAGACGTTTTGATTTAAGATCAAATATTTTCCCCACATTGTTTTAAATTGTTTAAATTTAGTTTAGCTTTATATCATATACCTTTATTTAATTAATTAATTTTCATGTATATATATATATAATTGACAGTGGTATCTCGTGTAATATTATTGTGGTGATTTTATGTGTTAAGACAAAAGGAAAATTTATAGTAAAAAACATGTTTTATGAAACGTAACTGCAGTTTATCAGATTACTGTTATCATCGCTAAAATTAAGTATAACTTTTATGAGTTTATTTGTTGATAAAAACGCAAATATTAGTAGAGATCAAATGATATAGCAGTATTAAATAGGTTACTGTTGCATTATATATTTATCTAATTATCAGTTTATATTTCCTATCTTCCTATAGACACAAAGTATGAAAAAATTACCAAGAAAATATTACGAAACTGTTTTTATCGCATACAGTCAAACCTATAAATGTAAATACAATTATAGATCTAGTGGTTTAGTAATATTTTTGGATTAATTAGGTAATGAATTTAACTTTATTTTGCTTATAATCAGTATAGCTACAATCGTGACACAGTAGTAAATGAATCCTGTAAAATAATTTACCTCTCCAGCCATTATAATCTGTGAATGTCTCAACAAAAATCTGCCTTTCTGATCTCTGACCTCTGCCAGTTTTACGCGTTTTCCCATGATTTGCAGGTCCTTAGTCTTCTCAAATTTTATGATTGGTCTACCCACCTTAGTCTGTGCCTTCCAAGTGGCCTTCTTCCATTTCCTCTTCCTACGCACACATATTTTAATATCGAATCTTCCTTCCTTTTCCCCACATGTTTCGCCCATCCCAGTATCCTGCCTTTAATAAATTATCCTGAATCTGGGTAATTATTAAGACTGCAATTACATTTTTTGTAATTTATTAAGGAAGGTATATATTCATTATAGTAGTGTTCTCAAAAGTGGTAGATTATTTTCGCATTCCTTGACTAAAACAAATTTGTTTTAGTCAAGGAATGCGAAAAAAATCTGCATGGATCCATAAATGGAAACATTTTATGTATCCATACTACTGTACTTTATTTTTAGACCAATGAAATCGTAGATTTAATTTGCTTTGACAAATGCTTTGCCTTAAATAGCTTATCATGGGCCCAAAATCTCTTAAAGGCTAAATTTATTCTTTCTTGCAATTTTTGTTTTTCCTGGTTATCAGATCTAATTCTCACTCCTTCACACTGGCGGATTCCTCATCTTCAATCTGTAAAATATTACGTTTTATTGATAAAATAGTTTTTTTATATACCATATTCATAATCTTGAGTTTATTTAGCTCATGCCCTAAGCAAGTTGTGTTACTTCATTACTCATTTAGTTAGTCATAGTTAGTCATAACTAACTGTAATGACCAGTTTATTAATGTTGTTGAAATTAAATGGATTAAAATATTGTTTTATAGTTTATTAAGTAGAAATAAACCTGATATTACTTATTTGAAACCTTTAACATTAATCTATGAAGAAAATCGTAGGACGTACGACGTCTGATAACGAGGAAAACTGATTATTAGTACGACGCTGAAGAAGTTGATGTGGTTTTGACATAGTTGTTTAAATCAACTCCTTAAATCATCACAATTAACTACATCACTGTCGTTATACAGTTTTTTGTTCATTGCATTTATAAGGAAGTTACTAAGCATGTAATTTACTAGAGGATTTTAATATAAAATGGAATTTTTTCAAGTTTCTGAATGCGTTGTATTTTTTCTACGTAACAAGAGATAAGGAAAATTTCAAACAAACTAATAATTCTTTCTAGTTTAGTGATGTTGATGTTATTGCAATGATGGGTATATTAGGCAAACATGATTCCTCTGATGTATCTCTGTATGTAGCTCTGATATGTTAGCTGAAGTGTTTATTTTGCTACTTGCTTATTAAATGTAGCGTATTACACATGAACTTATAACATTTTTGTTACATTTAAATTTAATACTTCTACTATATAAAAATATGTCAATAATTTGCTATGTGTTTTATGCACTAAGAATTTTCTATCAGTCTTGCCTTCATGTATTTATTCATACAGTATTCACCTCTGTCTTATTTCCCTCTGTCGGCACTGATGGCGCAGTGCTGTAACCCAGCTACTTGGGGACAAAGTGTTTGGGAGATTGTAGGCGATAGGTTGGATGCTCGGTCCTCGTAATACCGACATGGCATCCGCTCAATGGTTGCTATCTGCGTGGACACTACTAGAGAAGTCTAGGGTGTCCATGTTGGGTGATAATCATTGTACGGATGTTGTGTGGGGGAGATAACTGAGTATCAGGCTTGTCAATTAGCTGAAAATCAGACCAGCACTACGTGGCTCAGATTCCACGTAGATCAGTAGGTCCCTTAGTTGACCTAGCTGTTGGGCTATTAATAAATGGCCTTTTCTGAGGAACAGTTGAACTCAGTTAGTAATCAGACTACACTCATCCACACTCTTCCTACACTCATATCATCATTCATATTCGGCTGAAAAAACGCACAACGTTGTGTCGGCGTCTCATATGTAAGAATGTAATATAATCTTTGAAATTATTGAAACCATATACGTAGAACCATAAATTGAACAATTAAATTTTATATCATGTTATTTAATATGAAGCATTTTATTATTATTTTTTTTTTTTTTAGTTTGAAGACATTTTGATACTTAAAGTAGTTTATATAAGTAGAAGGAGAAAAATGAGTGGGCATTTCACAGAAAAATTTAGTAAATAAATAAATTACTCTTCCTAGAAATTTGATATTCAGCAAAAACACTCAATCGCCTTTAATAAACCTGCATTAGTAGTGTACATTATTACCTAATTAAAATGTGTGGAAGTAATTAAAACACCCATCTATATAGAAAGATATTTAGCAAAGGAGACAGTTAAATAATGTATGATTATTGTTTTATTGGAAACTAATTATACTAAATTGAATTGCAGGATAATAAAGCGTAAAAGAACGAAGACTAGGTGTGACAACGTGGTTTGATAAAGCATCACAAACAACAGTGTTGACAAACAGCATGTTGCTCCAGTGACAATGAAATAATAGTTAAGCAGTAACGAGAAAAAAGCACTCTAATTTTCTACGTTCACTGTCATCGTTACAGGGAAATATGTTTTTGAGTGTGAACTTTTAAGTGACGAAGCATTTTCATCTTCAACAGTACAGGATCTTTATTTATTCTTATACTAAAAATAATTGTTTTCTGTAAAATAACGAAGCTTTTTAGTCGTTTGGTGATGTAAACACATAGATCGATGACTAAGCCTTCCTCGTATGGTTCTCATATATAGAAAAGTTTTGGCCCTCTCCTCTTGTTCATTCTATGTACATGACCACTCCAACCTTACACTAATACTAAAAATGGTGTTCAATATATAACGTAAAATTCCATTACTGTTCCATCAACAAACAATTATTTATTTCTCATCACTGGACTGGAATTGCATATAGTATTTGGTATTTTCAACAATATCCCATAATATCCCAACTTTTAAATAAAAATACACAAATATGTTTAATCATTATTTAATCATATGAGGCAATACATATTGGCAAAAAGAGGTTCAATTCTTAACTGTTTGAATGGTATTTAGGTAAGTTAACTATTCAAAAGTAACATATATAGTGGTTCATCGTGGGAAATGGTCAAAACCATACTTATGAATATTTTAGGTATCTACCTTGCTCCTTAAAGTAAAACAGACTTTATATAGAAAACGGAAAGTTAGTTTAGAATGAAAGAGGTTTAATGGATCTTAGTTGTTTTAAGACTTCTCCATTTTCATCAAAGAACCAAAATACTGCACTTTATAAGAGAGGGTTCACGAACATTTAAAGCTGTGTTATCTGAATAAATTCGTAGGACTGGTACATATTTTAAATTACTCATTTTTTAATATTTCGATCCAAATAAATATGATTAAAAAATTACAAAGAATAACAATTAAAAAGAATACAGACGATAAAGCTTATAACTAGTGTGTGGGAGAGATGAGAGCACAGTCCAATTGAAAAATTTGAGAGGGGGCTGAGGTAGGAAAGGTTGAGTGGTTTTATAATTCTCTGCTGTAGGTTTTAATTGCTCTCTTGACTTGAATGGTTGGCTCAGTTTTGGTGTGTGGGAGAGATGAGAGCTACAGTCAAACTGTGGCGTGTGAGAGTAGCTGAGGTAGGGAAGGTGGAGTGGTTTTATATGTCCTCCCTGAAGAGTTTAATTGCTCTCTTGACTAGAGTGGTTGCCTCAGTTTAGTGTGTGGGAGAGATGAGAGCTACAGTCGCATTATAAAGTGTGTGAGAGTGGCTGAGGTTGGAAAGGAGAAGTGGTTTTATATGTCCTCCCTGAAGGCTTTAATTGCTCTCATGTCTTGAGTGGTTGGCTCAGTTTTGGAGAAAGTGGATTCAGGATTTTAATGGCTATTTACGATTATAGGACATTTTTGGGTGTAGATGATTATTAATAATGCAATGTCAAAATATCACTTAGGTTGACACCAAATTAAATTTTATGGTTTCTGCCTTTTTCAAAAATTAAAATTTTTTACTGTCTGATATCTACAGTATAAAGCTTACTGCAGTAATCGTAATATCTCTCTTAAATAGGTTTTCAAACTACAAGATTATTTTGGAAGTAGAGTTTATATTTAACTTATATTTTTTTTGTATAACCAAACTGAGATATAATTTCCTTTACGTTTTTTCATATTACTACTTTTCCAAAAGAAAAAGAAAAATCTTGTTTGAAAACGAGTTATTTCTAGCTGTATGTATCTATATCTCAATTTTACTAAATCATCTCTTACATTTTTGTATAGTAAAATAATCAAAAGAAAGATATTTTTAATAATATTTGGACTTTCTAAAGGGAATTTTCAGGCTTTAAGTGTGTAAGAAATGGAATTTCATAATGTTTTTCGGCATGCAAAGTGAAATTGAGCTTGTAAACATACTCTAATCTTATTTAAATAAAGATTATTTAATTAAATAGTTTATTTAATAATCTATAAGGCACCTGAATAGATTATGTTGTGTAAATAAATAAATAAAACATTGTCATTTCTACTTAGCCACTGATATATTCCTGGAATTGTCTAAACTAGTTATCATGGAGGTCTAATTTACTTTGTTCATTACAACTAACTAAATAAATAAGTTTATTTTTGTCTACGTAGTTTTATCAGTACGCCTATGGGATGTTTAGTCTATATAAATACGTAATTTAAGAACTTATAAATACAAATAACGTAACTGTGGAAAAGAAAATTATAATTGATTAAACTCGGTACTTTTAAAAATATACCTTTTCTGCTAATTCACAACCACTACTTTGGTTAAGTTATCTTATGTTTGGTTAAGTCATGTTTATTTATGTTAGGTTAGGTTTGGTTTTGTTATGGTAGTGATTTAACGAAGAAATCCAAAAATTATATGTGACAGAAAACATAAAACTCCTACAATGTACATATATACTGTATTTTACTATAAATCCTTAATGCATTATTGGTAAAAAATAAACGCCACATGTTTGTGAACTGGTTAGTAAAACACTTCTAGCTGGAGGGAATGGACAATATCTTAGTTAAAAAACCACAGCTAAAAATAATTTAACAAACAAATGTTGTTTGAGACACTTAAGACAAAATTAACTTAAAATATTCATTCAATAGTGATGAGTAGTTGGTATAACTTTATGAAAATATTCAAGGCAGAATGTTTTTTGTGGATAGAGAAGCAGTTGTCAGCCACATGAGAGGTGGACAGTCAGGCAACTGTATAAAGGGGAAGTAGTGTTAGATTTACAAACTTTGCTCTTATGCTCGACAAAGGTCGAGTTCTTATGAATGGGTAGAGGCGTAAAGAGAACATGTATTACAAGAGTTTTTAATGTAAGGTTGATCAATCTTATTATTTTCTAAAGATTAATAGGCAGTCATATATAAATAATAATTTAACTTAGATGTCTTTTTCCATCCAACCTAACATTTTTGGAAAGGTATGTTGTTGATTATTTGATCAAAAATATGTTTAACAAGGTGAAATAAGGTTCTAGCTCGGCTATTTTCAATTTGAATGCTTATACTAATTTAATTAATAATTATATAAATGTAAAGTTAATATAAAATTAAAAATTAGGGCTACTTACGTATTTTTAGGATGTAATAAAATTAAAACTGAGTACCCTTAACATTTTTTATTTACATTGATTCACATAACATGTTTCAACATGGTAATTTTCAAGTGTAAATTAATATTCTATAAATAATATTAAAGATAAACTTTACATGCAAAATCAAATAATTATAAATAACATAACCGACTCTAATTTAAATAAATTACTGTATGTTTCAGACACTGCAGTATTAAACTACACTTAGATTATGTTCTGTTACATAGGAGACGCCACAACAACTCTCTAGGTACTTATAGTTAAATATGAATGACTAGTGAGTGTAGAATAAACGTGGATTACCTGTGTAGTCTGGTTACTAACTGTGTTCGACTTATGCTCAGAAAGGCCCACTTTTTTCGTAGCCTAATATTCATCATCTGTAATTCTTACAATTTGTATTTATTTGGACTGAGACTTTGTTAAATATTTTATCTTATTGCGAACTTTGTTTACTAATATATTAAGAGATCAGTTTAATAAGTACAAAGATTACTATTGATACTATTCCATATTTTAAAAATATTCTCTTTTTTTCTTTTCAACTTTTACATTATTTTTAGTCAAATATTATTTTTGTTTTGCCTGAAATTTTATTCCATTAGAATATTTATTAAATCCATAAAACTATTATTTTAGTTTATTTATTTTTTATTAATAATGTACTAAAACGTAAGTCCATACATTTTATTGTTATTTTGATTGACTTATGTTTATTATATTTGCAATTGCATGTAACTATATAGACCAACATGTAGTCTAAGTAATGTATGAATGTGTTTACCTATAACTCATGTGATTTTTTTTATTAAAATTCCAGAAATAATTATATTTTTAAATAGTATATTATTTTTAACATAAATTGAACGTACTTTTTAAACAAACTAATTAGTTTTTCTCTAGCATTCATTTATTTTTTTTAAATTCTTCCATGATAATTTGTATTGACATTTTTAATTTTATTTTGTAGTACGCATTATGTTTTATATTTGAGTCCGAGCAAGAAATTATTTAATGCTTATGTTAAGGTTTTATAAATTTTGTTTTGTATTAATTATGTTATCATTTTATAGTAGTAAGTAATATACTTACACAATTATTATTGATTATTTTGTAGTTGAACTATTTTTAGTTTTAAAATTCTAATCTCGTTATAATTTTTAATTCATGTGTGGAGTCAACACCCCCATGTAAAGCTTTGTCAAATGACAAATATTCACTTGTCTGTATTATTGTTTTTGTTGAATTTATTTTTTATTACTTTTTGTTATATGCGTGAATGGTGTATGAATGAATTGCTCGCATCGCCTTGGCCGCCGGTATCGCTGGCTCTTCGTCACTTGCAGGGACTCGTAGGTGTCGGTACCTGACGACTCCACTCCGGACGGGGGCCCCCTCTCGCTCCCACATTATATCAGCCACATTCTTTCTCCACATCAGAAACTTCTCAAGATAGCCCACATCAATGCACAATCCCTCCCTTGTCACATTGATGAGTTTAGATATATTTTTCAAACTTCTACCTTTGATATTATTTTAATTTCTGAAACTTGGTTAAAAGCAAATATTTCTGATCAATCAGTGGAGTTAAATGGCTACACTTTATTTCGGAATGACAGGCAGCATAAGGGTGGTGGTGGTGTTGGAGCATTTGTTAAATCACACCTGAAAACTGCTATTGTTCATAGTTCTGACACTACCGTACCTGATCGCCCTGAATTCATGCTTCTTGATGTCTGTGTGAATGATACACATATCCTTATCAGTGTATGTTACAGGGCACCTAATCTTGGGTATCTAGCGGAATTTGAACACGCACTGCTAGATATCATGGCTCTCTACAGTCATGTTATTGTTATGGGTGACTTTAATACTGATCTAATAGGGCCTCCAACTCATGACAAGACCTTTTTGGAAAACATGTTAAACTCTTTTAACTTGACAATACTGCCTCTACAAGCTACACATCACACTGCCACGGCTGCCACTTGGCTTGATATCATGGCGGTTAGTGATCCTGACCTAGTCGCACTCCACGGACAGCTTCCGGCTCCAGGTCTTTCTAAACATGACTTACTTCTATTTGTTTACAAACTTCGTCCTCCTAAATCAAAAGCTAATTTTATTACATACAGGAATTATAAAACACTCGACTGTAATTCAGTTTTATATGATGCTTTGTCATTGCCCTGGCAAGATATCCTTCTACTATCAGATGTAGACGCTATGGTTCAGCAGTTTAATTTCCTGCTTATTGGCCTTTTGGATCATCACGCTCCTCTTATCACTAAACGCTTAACCAAAAGACCTGCTCCCTGGATCAATGCAAGTATTCGAATAATGCAGAAGCAACGTGACTCGTCATTTCGTAAGGCACGTCTAACTAAATCACAGGAAGACTGGTCAGTCTATAAAAAACTAAGAAATCAAGTTCAACAACAAATACGCAATTCTAAGATTAGGTACTATTACAATTCACTTAATAACTCTAAGTCTACGAAGTTTACATGGTCCAAAATTAAGGAGCTGGGAATTGGAAAACCCAATAAACCTGAACATATCAATATCGATCTCAATACTATTAATGACTTTTTTGTAAATATTCCTGTGGATGTTTCTGGTGCTAAAAACTACTCCATTGAGCTTCTGAATTCTCCCATTGTTATACCTGAAATTCAATTTTCATTTAAAACAGTGTCTGAGCGTGATGTTCTGAAGGCTATAATGCGAACATCAAGTAATGCAGTTGGGGCAGATAGTCTTCCTATTAAATTTTTAAAGATAACTTTACCCATTACAATTCCAATAATCACTGCTATTTTCAATACTTCCTTAATGACCGGGATCTTCCCAACTGCATGGAAATCAGCTATAGTTTGTCCCCTTCAAAAAGTTGCGAATCCTGTATCACCATCTGATCTGAGACCCATTAGTATTCTCCCTGCTCTTTCCAAATGTCTTGAAAGAATTGTCCATACGCAACTCTCATATTATATTGAGGAATTTAATTTAATATCTAAATTTCAATCTGGTTTCCGTAAATTTCATAGTACTACAACAGCTCTTCTTAAAATTACAGAAGATATCCGTGCAGCTATGGACAATGGAGAGCTTACATTGTTAACACTTTTTGACTTTTCAAAAGCTTTTGATTGTGTTTATCACCCTCTTCTTACAATAAAATTAAAAAAATATGGTCTAACTGATGGTAGTGTTGGCTGGGTCGAGTCCTATCTATCTGGCCGTAGGCAGTGTGTAAAAACTAATGATGGTATGTCTGAATGGAGACATGTTTCTAGAGGAGTTCCTCAGGGTTCAGTGTTGGGTCCACTACTGTTTATTCTTTATATAAATGATATTACAGATCACATAAGATATTCCTCCTACCACTTATATGCAGATGACTTGCAAATCTATCAACACTTCTCTATTACTGAGATGGCAAGAGCTGTTTCTAGAACAAACAGTGACATCGATGCACTTTCTTCTTGGGCCGTGAAACATGGATTGAAGCTTAATGAACAAAAGACACAAGCAATTGTCATTGGACACCCAAGACTAATTTCTAAAGTTAATATTGACACATTTCCTAAGCTTCAACTAAATAACTCTACTTTAGATTATTGTGACAAAGTAAAGAATCTTGGTCTTGTCATGGGTAGGACTTTGAATTGGACTGATCAGATTATGACTACGTGCAATCGAGTGTTTGCTGGCATTCACTGCTTGAAACGCTATGCATCTTTTCTTCCATTTAACGTTAAAGTGATGCTGGTCAAGACACTTGTTTTGCCTCATTTTAATTATTGTGACATCGTAACTAGTGACATGACTGTTAAGCTCTCGGACAAGCTTCAACGTGCGCAGAACTATTGTATAAAATTTATTTTCAATCTACGGTGTTATGATCACGTTACGCCATTCTTCAATGAACTGTCTATTCTTAAGCTTAAACAGCTTCGTGAGTATCATTTACTATTACTGATTCACAAGATTTTAAAAACAAAAAATCCCAGTTACTTGTCCGAGCGTTTCAGGTTCATGAACGAAATAAGTTCTAGAAATACTCGTCAGGGGGCATCAATATTATCAGTCCCTGTACATCGCACTACTTTATATAACAAATCTTTCACTGTAACAGCTTGTCGCCTATGGAATGCGCTCCCTGACAGCATCAAAATAATCGAAGGTTACCCTCGTTACGGGGTGGAAGTTAAAGGTCATTTGATGCGGGATCTGTAGTGGCGGTGGGCTGGTGGTTTGCGGGGGCTATGTGGGGTGTGAGTAAGGTATGAATGGGTGAGTGTCTTTAGAGCGTTTTTTTTTTCTTTCTTTCTTTTGAATTTACTGTTAAATTTGAATAGTTAGTGTCAATTTATTTTCTATTGATTAGCTTTATTAGATTAGTTAATCTTTTAATATTTGTTTATTTGTATATAAAATTGTCTTATATTGTATTACGTAGAGTTTAATATGATTTTATGTTATCTATTTCAAGTTGTATTATTTATCTGAGGTTAAGTGGTAGAGAGGACTCTATAGTCCTAACTTCGCCTCCAATAAAGCCATTTTTCATTTCATTTCATTTCATTTCATTCAGAGCAACTAAGTACATACAGATTTATGTGGAATTTAAACCAAGTAGTATTGTCTGATTTTAAGGTAACTGCCAATCTCTCCCTTTACATCATCCGGACACTGACTGCCACCCAACATGGACACCTCAACTTCTCTAGTATCAGCTAAAACGTTGGCAATCATTGAGCGGACGCCATGTCGGTATTAGAGGACCAAGCATAGAACCTATTGCCTACAATCTACACAATAATTTGTACCCAAGTAGCTTGGTTACAGCACTGTGCCGACATTTACGAACTCATAAGAAACATTATGTACCAAATAGGTACAATTAAACAAAAATGTTGTGAAAATGTTTCATTAACATCAATTATAAATGAGTATATGCACTTTTAAAAACCTGGCATTAAGCAAAATACTTACGTATATGCCTCATAACACTATATTTATACTTGAATGTAATTTAAGTCTGTGATATTAATAAACAAAAATATAGTTCATATATAAAAAATAACTAAGGTATGGGAAAGTTGACGGTTCTATTTCCTCAGATACGGACGTAGGCTTGGCCTTTTTCAGGCAATACATTATTCATGACTCTACAGACATCGCATTTGGCATACCCGTATTTCTTCCCTCTAAAAAAATGACGGTCTAAACTATATAAAAGAAAATATTTAAACACCTAAACGTTGTAAATAAACGTTTCAAAATTAAATGATATTTATATTGTGCTAAGTTATATGAAATATAAAACATCCCTCCCTGCATGATTGATTACAATCAGCTGATAATTTACTATGTACATATAGTTTACAAGCTAATTATTTCTACAATTAACATATTTTGCACGTGTTAAAATAAACAATATTAAATAATAAACCACATTAAAATGATTCCAAATCAATGTAATCGGGATATTTACTCTAATTTAATGATCCTACACCCATAAAATGTTGTTACGAGAGGACAGGTGAGAATATCCTGTCCTAATAAAAAACAACAACTTAATTAATATTTGTTTTTATTTACTTTTATGTAAAGCAGTTTAAACACACTTTAGTAGTGGTAGTTATAGTTGTAAATATGTTTAGAAAGAGTTAATATTTTTTTGCTCTTGATTATGTGTATGTGATATTATATTATATCCAACTAATAATTACGTTTAGTATCCTAAATATTTCTTAACATATTTATATCTGTTTTATATATCTGATGGAAAATAAGACTCAAGTAGTTTGAGGGCTGCAAATTAAATTAAGATAACGTGACGTGTCGTGAAGGTGTTGCAGGGCGCTACGGCTATTCTAGACCACTAGGGCCTCTTCAGCCTAGGATAGGTAGGTAAAGGGTGTTGAATAGTTACCGTCATGACTGTACGAGGCAAGCAGGCAGCCCGGGTCACCGGAGAGAAGGCCCCAAGGAAACATGGCCCCTGAAACAGATAGAAGAAGAACAATATGGTAAAATGAAAATTGTTAGTGAGCTGACTGAGGGAATTGAGGAGTTGCTATGTGTTTGGAGGTGGGCGGGGCCGAGAGGGGACTATGTCAGTTTCAGGTCATGTGAGGGGTGGCTAGTGGTTGGGGGGAAGTTGGGTGGTGGATCAGAATCAGCCGTGAATCAGGTGGTGGATGGTGAATTATTGGCTGGTGGTGAAGGGTTCTGTAAAGTACTCTGCCAATATGGGAGAGTCGGTGGCTTTGGCGAGGTAGTTCTGGTTGAGTTGTTGAGGAACTCACGCAGGGTGGAAATATGGAACAGGGTGTAGAGGTCTTGGGATCTTGGGAGAGGCTAGAGATAAAGACGTGTTGTCCACAACCCAGACAGTTAAAATTTAAAAAAATATTACATAGTCTATTAATAGAATCAAACCATTATTAACAATATTATAGCTAGATAAATGCATTTTCCTTCCTTTTTAATTGACACTCACCTCAAAGGCAATGGGATGAATCAGACAGTAATCAGTTTATCCCTTGATCTTTATTTATTGGCAATAGTTGTTGAGATAGTGAGTCGTAGTTTGGAATTAGTATTTCATTTTAAACAGTATTTTTTAGTAAAATCTCATATAAACATATGAGAATATATCATCACTGAATTTACTATGATAAAATATCCGAAGCTTATTGGGGGATATAATAATTTGTCTAAGGTAAACATTGAATAGTCCCTTTGAACGTTTAAATTAAATTTAAATAAAAACTAAAACTTCTCTGAACTAAAATATAAAACCGTTTGTTTGCACTATAGCTTAGAGGAGGGGGTGCAAATGTGGAAACCCACTTTCTTTTTTATTTATAAAAATTCAGAAACTTCATATTTAAACTTAAGAAATTTCCTTAATATACCTTATAGTGTTGAGAATTGGGGACCACATATTATAAGTGATAAAACTAAGTTCTTTAAAAGATAAAAAATATGTAGTAAACTTACTACAATTTTCGGTTTTTGAAAAAAGTGCGGGTAATGTGGAAACACCATTTAAATAGTCTAGATCTACAATAAATCAATGTTTATAAACATGAAGGATGTGGAATATTTAACTTTTTTCATAGTAGAATGTATTTTTATTGATTAAAAAACATTATCTGTTGATTAAAATATTACAACAATATATTCAACTGGTTACAAAAGTACAAAGTTAAACAAGTTAGCAAAGTGAAAGGCGCAAGAAGCAAATGTCTTTAATTAATTAAACATGTTGTTCCAGACAGATGAATATTCTTCCTACTTGCAGAAATCACAAATATAATTTTCAGTTTCCGCACCGGCATACTCTGAGTGGCTCCACTCGTCACATAACTGACACTGAATCCATAGTTCACCACGCATATCTTGCGAAAAGGGATTCCCACAAAATATGCATAGGCATCTTCTTCGGCAGGCTTTTCGTGACCAATCGGAAGCTCTAAGTTAGACTCTCCTGAAGATATGGACTCTTCACCATCCGATCCCTCTTCCAAATGTAGGCGTTTTTTGCATTTTGAAAAAAGAGGAGGAGCTTTGAGTATTTTATTAGTTTTCTTTCCAACATCAGGTTGCTTCAGTTTATTTTTACTCTTAGATAGAGACTCTGCGAGCTGATTTTTATACGGTGACGATGTGAAAACAGCGCTTGAACTTGGCTTACGACCTCTATTGGATGTCTTCTTCTTCAAAGGGGTTATTGGCATTATTTCTTGAGGCGACACATAGTAACCTTTTGAAGAGGTGCTTGGAATTTTTTTTTTCATAATTTTTTCTTATTATAAACTTTGCTAAGCTTCAAATCTATGAAAATTTTTTTTTCGCCTAAATGATATATTTTATTATTGTATTACAAATATCATTAAAATATAGTTTATTACCTGTAGTAAAATATTGTACTTTGTAAGTTTATTTTCAACAAAACGAAAATGTATCAAGCAGACACTTTCAAATAAGTGCTGCCACGAATTAAACATATTCTAAAATTTACTCACCAATTTACGTTTAAGTGATTTTCTTTTTAAGAGCGATAGTTTAATATTGATAAAATAACCAACATTTACGATAAATTTAATTAAATAATTATAAATGTAATTTTAAGCCTGTCCTATGGATTTAGGTTATAAGTTTTAATACATAGATAATTTATTTCGTATATTACAATCATAGTTTACGAATATAAATATTAATAGAATCATACTAAACGACAATGCTCATTGTAAAGCCAACGTTTAATCAACATCTAAGTGGTCAGGTTAGAGTAAACTCACATACACTTTGTACTTCTCCCATCACTTCACTACCTCCTACAGTATCACTCTTAATTTACCTTTTACCCTGAGAGGGAATCACTTTACCACCAGTAGTTAAGGGTGTTCGTCCGGGTGCCCAGTTTAGCGCTCTAAAGAATGTTGTTCGAAGTTTTATCGCAGCTGCCGCTAAGAGTAGTAAAGATCCTGACCCACTAACCAACTAGCAATGTATTTCCATCCCCTCTCCCCCCCATAACCCCGCCTGCCCACCCTCGAAAATTCGACAGATGGGCATAACTTTCACATTTATATTAAACTCTCGCAATGAATTTTATATATTATTAATCCACTTTTTTAGCCAAACATAACTGTTAAAATTTAAACTCAAAATTTGAACAAATTTGTATAAAAATAATTGGTAACACTTAAATTTTTTTTTTCTTTTCAGATTTACTATATACCAAGTTGATTAGTACCTTTTGCCCACTATATTCTCAAAATATCAATAAATTATATCACATGGTTTGTTCATGAGTTATGAAAAAAGGCCAAGTGACTATCTCCATATATAAATTTTTCAGAATTTTTTCCGTGACAAATTTATTATTTACATGGATACTAAACATTTTGTTCAAAACATTTTTAAAATAATTTTTGATCGAACACCCTTATAGCCTTCTCTTTCACAAAACCCCTTCTGAAATCACTTGATATCTACTTAAATACCATGTCTTACTTCTTATATAAAAAAAATTAAAGAAACATATAAACGTAATTTTCATCTCATTCATATTAATATAATTAAGTAATATAACATTTAATGTACGTATCATAGGAGATAATATTCTGCACTGTCTACATTAGAACAAGAGAAAAAATAATTTGAACAAAGATTCGTAATAAATTGCATTAACATTTTGATTCTACATTTAATGAAAAATGTTCGAAGAATTTTTGTTCATAAATCAAGAACTACCTTTTTTGATTATGTACTTTTTCCATTATGTCGAGTTACCTTATATTTAAAGCAAGAGAATATCATATTTGAAGAACGTAAGGTTAGTAAAAACAATCATGTTGTTAATAATTGGATGTTTAGCATATCGTAAACTACCAACGAACGCTCAAAGTATTACAAAGTTATCCTCTAAATTTAACTTTTTTGTAACGGTAGTAATTAATGTTAGTCCTGTGAAAAATCAATCATTTTATGAATCATACTAAAACCCTCGATAAACGATTTTATGTCATATAATTTTTGTATCTTTACTATGATTTAGTTTTTGGCCAATCTACTTTTCAACCTAACTCTACCAATTCCCCATATACTACTGATAAATGTGGGAATCTTATCAGATGGAGTAAGGGGAAGAACCAGTACAGTACAAGGTCAATATTATTCATAATAAATGGTTCCAAATAATTAGAACAACCTTTCCCCCATACTAAACACTAAAAAATCATAACTGTGAAAATTACCGGTTTGATTCCCAAATATGTTCTTTTTTGTCATAACTCAAAAACTAGTCTTGTTAGAGACATGCAATTTTTACTGAAATATTTTGAATTGTAATTCACATCTCAGCAAATTGAATCAAAATCGTTAGAGCTTTTTTTTAGATAAAATTCCATTTTATATGTTTTAGCCTTTAAAAAAAAAAAAAAAAAAAAATTAAAAAAAGTGAAAAATGGTATCGATATATTAGTTAAATACACATACATACCAAATTTCATAAAAATTTATCCATCAATTTGGTGTCCAGTGAAGTGCGCATACACACAGACAGACACACATACGGACAAATACCAACATTTTTTCCGAAAAAACACTTGTTTGGATTCAGTGGACCCTACAATGGATTTTTAGACCTACTTAAAAAAAAATTGTTTTGGAAGATCACAATACTTTCCCTATTCTAAAACATATGGGAGAAAGTAAAAACTAAATGTCGAGAAAATTATTCCGACTAGCGCTTCTCTAATACTCCACTCGACCACGGGTTGTCCACGTACATTATAAAATTACGAGTCTCACAATTTTAACATTTTCACTTATTTACGTTGCATTTATATTAAGGCAGCCTAAAATATTCCTGAAAGTAATTTTAAATAAATAAATATTTATCTATTCATACTAGGTATTTTGTTCTGTGACATCACCCACACAGAAAACATTTTCATAAATTTTATACCTCTATAGATTTTTATTGCAACTCAAACCGTTCGAATAATGGAAACCTCACTCTTGCTATCTAAGAGGTTCAATTGCACCATTCAATATACTTTCTCCTTGGTGCAACCCACCATTTCATTTAGTTCAGTCATAAATTTTTTTAATATTTCGCAAGTGAAAGCAATACAGTAGAACCTCGCTTAACCGACGTATATTGGCCATGATAACGTCGGATAAGTAAAAATGTCGAATAATAGGAAATTGCAATAAAAACGCTAATTTTTTTGTAACTACGTACTTAAATACATTTTACTAAAAATTAACAATTTAGTACTGTTTAAACAATCATTACTTCGTGTTATAGAACACAAAATAAAACTAATAACAATAATAAATATAACGTAATAAAATTTCAGGACAGTATAATGTATAAGCTGCAAATACAGAGTTATTTAACAATACCTAAAATGAAAGGTAGATGAACAAATTGTACTAAAAATAAAATTAAACAACTATAAATGAACTTTATACGCGAGTCTAAAAATACACTTCTTATAAGTAGTGTACGCTCCCTCACACGGTACAGCCCGCGCTAAAACTGAACGTAAGGTCGGACAGCATGCAACAAGATTACTGCATCTGCTCATTCAGAAATACAGTAGCTAACCAGTTACTTATTGCTGTATTGCATTGTTACATAATTCACGTAATACAGTACATCTACTATATAATCAAATTCTGCAACAGATTAAGCGATTTCTGTTGTATAAAAGTCAGTTCCGGTTCCAACTATCTCGGAAAATCAGACGTTTTTACGGTGGCGATTCCGGGATGGGTATGTCAGTTGAAACGGAATGTCGAATAACAGCATGTCGGATAACGAGGTTCTACTGTATTTTTTTTAATTTAACATATTTGTTTTAATGATATGGCAGTTGTAGTGATATTAATAAGAAATAATTTGGAATGAGACTAGATACAAACACGATCGATTTGGGTAAATTCCTCAATTTGAAGGTGCCAACTTATTATTCTTATGAGATGTGAAGAAATTGGATTGGTGCCAAATGTATCTGTCAGATCTGTTTGAATAAGTATGTTGAAACAGAATGTATTTTTTTGTTCAACCGTGTGTGTCGAATACAATTCTCTCGGGGACATTTTACTGATTGGGTTTTCTGTCCATATCTGACACTGGTACCCTCCACACGTCTTCCTTGTCAGGCTTGTGTACGTAACGGGAAGCTTATGACAGGATATGAGATCCTTTACAGAAATAATCAGGAATGTCACTTGGATAACATAGGCTCCAGTGGCTTAGTGAGTTATCCAGCAACTTGGGCATATTGTGAACGATAGATTCTATACCTGGTACTCCTAATACCAACATGGCGTCTACTCAGTGGTTTCCATCGACGTGGATACTACTTTAGAGGTCTGAGGTATCCGTGTCGGGTGATAATCATGATTCGCAAGGTATAGGGAAGATAACTGAGTATCTGACTTATAAGTTAGCTGAACATCAGATCAGTACTACATTGTTCAGATTCTATGTAAATTTTAAGGTACCTAAGTTGCCTGGCTATAGAGCTAGTAATAAATGGCTCTTTCTAAGGAAAAGCCTTTATCCTTGGTTAGTAAAATGGATGTAGTCATTAATTTACACTCATTCGTTTCTCATATTCGCCAATAGATCTACGATTGTCTAATTATCAATAATCAACATACAAGGTGTCTCAAAAGTCCCACCTTCCCCTGTAACTTTTGAAAGGAATGAAACAAACCAATATCCTTTGGGATGAATAGTGATGTCTTTTACGCTATATGAGAACTTAACTTCTCAACCTAAAATAGGGGTTTGGAGGGAGTCCAAAATTTCAAACCTCCATCAAGTGACACCTAATTTTAAAGGTACAATACCACCTTTAACTCATAACTGAATACCAATGCCACAAATTAGAGGTATCTATCTCAATCCAGTTCAAAAATACAGCCTGTCAAAATGGCTAGTAAACTAAAAGTTAGATTTAACACCAATAACAAAAATTCTTTTAGAATTAAAGCAGGAATAAGGTAAGTTTTAAAAAGTCGAAGCAAACCGATTATTATCAAGTAAGCACAAAGGTCATAAGTGTGAATAAATGAGTCAACAAAATCATTGTGTTTTTAGCGTAAGTTTTTAATAAATATTCGACAGGCTGTAGTTTTTTTGGATTATATTGAGATAGAGACCTCTAGTTTGTAGCATTGTTCTTCTTTTATAATGAGGTGTCATTTAATGGGAATTTGCATTTGAAATTTTGAACTTGCCCCCCAACCCCCATTTTGGTTTGAGGAGTTAAGTTCTCGTATACCACAAAACTCACCATTAGTATTTACATAACTATTACCTAAAGGATATTGGTTTGTTTCATTCCGTAAAAAATGAATAAAGGGAGGGGGATTTTTGGGACATCTTATATATGCATACGTTTAAGTAAGTCATAAGTAAGTAATATATTAACCTTGCTCTACGGTGTAGTTAGGAAGCCATAACTTTTTTATTTATTTATGCATATTTTATGAATATTGGTAACACATAGTTTCTGTCTCCTACATTAAAAGTTTGGCTAAAACAGGTAGTACAAATGTCATTTATGAAATACATCACTTATTGTTTTAAGCTAGATGGGTATGTAAATGTTTAAACATTGGGAAAATGCAAAAAAATGAATCCAAATGCAATATATTTTCCCCTACCTATGCAAAGAGGTATACAATATTATAATATTCAAATTGAAAAAAACCAAACTATATTTTACTACTGTACTTTCTAACATACTTATCAACGTTTCAAATTTTAAACTGTACAGATAAAATTTTACGTACATTACCTTGATAACTTATTGGAAATAATTAACTTAAATTAAATTTAAAATAAGGAAGATTTATTTGCGAGTGGTGTAAACACATACCAACAATTCCCAGCGTAAGTATTCCATTAAAGTCCCTAGTATCTCATTGAGCTGTAAAGTACACTAATGTGGTGCACTTCTTAAACTACAAATAAGATTTTTCTATAAGACGACCACCACCTTATAGAAAGGAGTTTGCCATAGGACGAAAAGTGTATCTGATGGGGACCGTGATAAATATAACTAAGCCTAGACAAGTTTAGGCTCACGGTCCGGAGGCTTACAGCACCTAACCGCCACTCGATTAGGTAAATCTACCTCATATACTCTTGCCTAAACTATATTTACCTAACTTAATATCAACCAACATTGTCCCCAATTTCTATGAGGGTACTTTTTAATAGAACACCCTTTGATACTAATTTTCTTTTAAAAGATCGTATTAATTGAATGACATGAATATACTATAGTCATATAGTGACAAGAATATGTTGTTTAAATTGTCTTCCGAAAGTAGAAAAAGGCACGAGTTGAAAAAAAACTTTATATATTAGTTTATTTTCTTATGTATTTAGGTTCGTTGTAATATCATTTTATATATTCAGTATGTCAACACAAGATGGCTAGCACTAGGAATAATTTGTTTGGCACGTGTAAACACTAAAAAACTACGATTCCTTCTTATATTATAGCTAATTATTATATATGTAACCTAGTTCACTAAAATCATGGTTATACAAATATAATGAAAACTAAAACATCAAACACTGTATGTATGTTAACCATCAAAAGTAACTTTCAAGTGGAATAGGTAGATATACATTAACATACAACAACAATATGTTAAATATAATTGAATAAGTACAACATGTAGAGCTAATGTAAGTTGTTCAACCCCACATTTCCCCTCTCCTTTCATGAGAACTGATGTATTTGATTACATGGACTTAGTTAATTTGTTTTGTAAGAAATATTTCATTATAAACCTAAAATTAAAAGAGAAATAAATAATACCTATTTACCCTCTTTTCATAAATGAAACATACAAAAAAGTATTAGTTATAATAGAAATAAAAATACTGTCATCAAAATATCGAGCAGAAATATCTGAGACAGAACAATAAAGCTGGCAATAAAGCTGATGTTACCCAAATAATAACATTTAAAGAACTCTGACCCTGGGTTCAACAGATGGGGAAGTTATTCAACAACCATAAGATGGGAGAAGGGTATCTGGGGGAGGGGAGGGTCTTTGGAAGAAATGTTGGCCACAAATAGGAAATCGATTTGTTACCAGCTGACATTGACTTCCATATAAAGTCCTGTAAGGCTTGACATAATATACTTTTGAAAACAAAATTAATATTTAAATAAGAAATAGGCAGATGGTGAGTCATTATATCCCAATGAAACAAGGCTAAGGGAAAATAAATGAACTCTTAAGAAAAATAAAATCACTAAAAGAGATAAAACCTGAAAATGACAACACCAGACCATAATTTAACGATGGAATTTAAAAAAAAATAAACTCAGTTGATTGAATATAAAGTAATAATCAAATTATTTGTTGTATCATTCTAACAAATTTTTTTAGGTTAGGTTATATTCATACTTACTTAGTTACTTTGACTCTTATGAAAATTATTATACAATACACATTAACGTCACACAACACAAATTTATTAAAATACAAGTACAAAATGCACAAATATACTAAATTACAAGTACAAAATGCAGAAACATATTAAAATATAAACACAAAATACACAAATATACTAAAGTACAAGTACAAATTGCACAAATATAAAAATACATTTACAAAATGCACAAATATACTATATTACAAGTTCAAATTGCACAAATATAGCACAAAAAAGATCAAAGTGGACAAATATGATGCAAAGTATTATGAAAATGAATAATAAAAGATCAAATATTTGATAAATCGTAATTAATACTAAAATTTATTTTTGGCAATCTTAACTTTATTAAATTTGGAAACCTAATGACTTATGAATAATTTGGAAGTAACTGTCTGAGACATTTCACGGAGGAACGGATATCAAGTAAACCAATATTAATTACTTTGCCTTCTTTCACTATTCAACTCATCAGTACAAATTACCAGTTGGCATTTTATGTGAATATTTAATTGATATCATGTTAATAATAATATGAAATATCATCATGGAATTTAAAACAAGGAGTACACGTTTAAACATGTTATGATTAATTTAAAACAAGGAGTACACGTTTAAACATGTTATGATTAATTTAAAACAAGAAGTACACGTTTAAACATGTTATGATTAATTTAAAACAAGGAGTACACGTTTAAACATGTTATGATTAATTTAAAACAAGGAGTACACGTTTAAACATGTTATGATTAATTTAAAACAAGAAGTACACGTTTAAACATGTTATGATTAATTTAAAACAAGGAGTACACGTTTAAACATGTTATGATTAATTTAAAACAAGGAGTACTCGTTTAAACATGTTATGATTAATTTAAAACAAGGAGTACACGTTTAAACATGTTATGATTAATTTAAAACAAGGAGTACACGTTTAAACATGTTATGATTAACTTAAAACAAGTAGTACACGTTTAAACATGTTATGATTAATTTAAAACAAGGAGTACACGTTTAAACATGTTATGATTAATTTAAAACAAGGAGTACACGTTTAAACATGTTATGATTAATTTAAAATCATCCCAGAGGAGATTTTTAAATGTTATATAGCTATCACTAGTTCTTGAACGTTTGATACATCTCAAGCATGTGCATTATCATGTAGCTTTTAGTCTGTCATTCCAAAATAATTAATTAATATTAACATAAACAATAATTGATGTATCAATACGTGTTTAGGTTTAATTTGTTTACTTTATAATTTATTAATTACCTAGGGTGCTATGTTTTTAGAAATACAAAATATCTGGCAAATGGTAAATAGTAGTTTATAAATATGTTTATTGTAAAAAGTAGTTACAGATGTTGTTATAGTGAATAATCAATTAAAATAATTCCAAAACCATCAACCTTATTAATAAATCACACTATGTAATAATAACAATCTTAGATAAAGAAACATACTAAAAAAAAAAAAAATTGATTCAGTTATTTGATTTTTCGTAATATTAAATAAATTATAGTAATCATTTTTATATGAAGTTAGGTTTTATTGGTAATTAAAAATGTTAGACTGTTTTTATCACCTAATTAAGTATTCGTGAATGTTAATTATACGTGAATAAAATACGTATATACCACTATACGTATATGGGTGGGCCAGTCTATACCCCTGTACGTATGTGGGTGGGGGGTCAATACCACTTTACGTGTGGGTGGGCGGGTATATACCACTATACGTATGTGGGAGGGTGGGTCTATACCACTGTACATATGTGGGTGGGTGGGTATATACACCACTGTACGTATGTGGGTGGGCGGGTCTATACCACTGTACGTATGTGAGTGGGCGGGTATATACACCACTGTACGTATGTGGGTGGGCGGTTCTATACCACTGTACATATGTGGGTGGCGGGTCTATACCAGTACGCATGTGGGTAAGTGGGTCTATACCACTGTACGTATGTGGGTGGGCGGGTATATACCAGTACGTATGTGGGTGGGTGGGTCTATACCACTGTACGTATGTGGGTGGGCGGGTCTATACCACTATACGTATATGGGTGGGCGAGTATATACCTCAGTACGTATGGGGGTGGGGGGTCAATACCACTGTACGTATGTGAGTGGGTGGGTCTATACCACTATACGTATATGGGTGGGCGGGTCTATACCTCTGTACGTATGTGGGTGGGCGGGTGTATACCACTGTACGTAAGTGGGTGAGTGGGTGGGTCTACACCACTGTATAGAACTATAATTATATCTTAATAGAACCTTTAGAGATGCTATGAAATTTTAAATACATTCTTATAAGGATACACCTGAATGTACAAATAATAAAAAATACACTTTCTTTACTTCAAACATCAAAAATCGTACAGTTATTTACTAACTTGAAGTGTTTAGGATGAAAAAATTCGTAACATGTTAAATTATTCCAGGAAGCAAATAAACTCGCGATAAAAATCAACGTGATATGTTATTGCAAAGTCTAAAAGGCTACTGAGAGTAATGATTCAAAATAATGGTAGTCAGCTCAAAGAATTAAACTATATAATCTAGAAAGGTAGGCCTGCATACAGAAATACTTGTTTTACTATAATACACTAACAGCTTTACAAATAATTCTTATTCAAAGATATTCAACAAATATTTAAATGAGATGATATTTTAAAACTCAGTTCTTCTAAATTTAAATTTTTTTCTCCCTTTGAATTAGTATAAATAGGGTTTTTAGCACAATAAGGGTGTAGTGAAAAAAATTAAATGAAATACGTCTTTATTTTTAAGGCGAGGTTAGGAATAGGCAGTCCTATCTACCGATCTAACCTTAACAAAATTAATCAACTAAATAATACAAAACTTTACTAATTAATACAACATAAACTAATTGCAACATATCAGTAATCAACAATAAAAAATAAAACTCAACAAGGGTCCTAGTGTATTAAAAAGTCAACACAAATTTAATTGTTTAAAGATCATATTTTTACTCTGGCGTTTAAAATAGTAGATGGACTATGTTATCAAATAGTAAAAAACATTTTTTTTAAAGTATATTCATTTCATTAGTAATATAAAATACCGTTATATGTGAATTGAAAATAAAAATAAAAAATCTTTGAAACAAAACAATAAGTTATTTTTTTAAAGTATATTGTTTTTTAGTTAGATCAGATAATATTGGTTTATGTGACATAAAAATAACCTAAGGAAAAGTTTTTAAAACATTAACTTATTTAATTAGTTCACTAGGATTACAAACATTTGCATTCGACATATGTAGTCTAACTGTTGACGCTGTTCAGGATTTGAATTTCGGACTGGAGTCCAACCCCTTACCTACGAGCTACATTCTATTTTAAAACCCTCCCAACAACAATGGTTACAGTAAAAGGAAACCTAATTATTGTCTGGTTATGAGTAGAGAAGAATATTTTTATAATTACAAAGAAGATTAATGTTTTTAGATGGTCGACAAAAAGAGTCGACGTAAGAAATTGCGTGATGAAGGTATCACACGCTACCGACGTCTAATTACACGAGATACTGGATCCTAGGGTCGGGTGGGGTGGGGAGGTTATCTTAATGGATTTACTTTTTGCTGGATAAACTATTATTTTCTTTAACTGGAGAAAACATTCACTATAACTTTAAAAATTGTAGATTTAACAGTTATTTTAGTATTATTTAAGACACTAATCTGTCAAATAATAAAAAATAAAACCTACGCATAAAATTAAGAAACGTTTGTTAAAATGTTTGCAAATTTATTTTTCTTTTTTTTAAATGTATATTAAAAAAAAATATTTCAATGTTAAGCTTCATAAGAAATCTGAACATTTTGAGCTCACATATCTACGTTATTAAGCATAATATGGAAAAAGTTCCAAGAATAAAAAAGCCTTAACATTAAAATTTATATCTAAAAGTATCATAAAATATTGGGTGTTCTATAAACAAAAAAAAGTTGACCACCTAATTGGAATGGCGGCCATTTTTTAGAAAGTTTGTTGTCAGACTTATGGTTTCCAAGATCACAATGGTCACCCATTTAAAAAAAAGAGACCCTGATAAGTGTAAATAAATTGTTATTATTATTTATATTGGATTTAGGGAGAATAATTAAATATATGACTATATATATGCACTTCGGTAAACCTTTTATTTTAGGAGTAAAAAATCTATTTAATATAATTTGACAAATACATATAATGATGGCGGTGACACCTTAAAGACAATTTTAAGAATGTTTGTTCATAATCACTACTAGTAGATAGTAATTGCTTGGATTCTTATATGTTCTACAACAGTAATACTAATAAGGGAAAGGTTTGGCCTTTTTCACGTATTTAGTTTTCTTAATTGGTTCTCAGTTTGATCCCAATCAGAGCCAATACATTTTGAGAAGGATCAGCTGATAACCACCTGCTGTTCATTTGTCATTGTGCTATTAATTAATGACACTTTCTAAGGAATAGTCGGCCTTAGTTTGTAACAATGACTACATTCGCTCATCTACACTCATCACACTCATTCGAAATTCATATTCGCCCATATCTTGACGATCGGCGTCTTACGAATAAATAAAAATAAGATAAATAAATAAATAGTTTTCTTAGAAATAAAGTCAACCAATATAATAATATCACCAATACCTTTATTGTAACATTTAATTATTGTCTTCTGTTTAAAAAAGGGTTGATTTAAGGAGACATTAAATATCTAACTTGTTCTGAACATTGTACAAATAAAAATGTAAAATTACGTTAAAATATACAAGTTTAAAAATTTGTAACTGTAATACTTTTTTAAATCGGGGTTTCCAAGTGTATAAAATGTCGTAAGTCTACTTAGTTGATGTTAGAGAAAACGAAACACAATATCCTCTACCACCAGCAGATAGTAAAGGAGATTGATGTGTTTCTATGGAAAGGAAAAGATCTGGTCTAGGATGTCAGTGTCATTTATCCTTATGGTCATCAATTTTGGGGTGGTCAAAGGATTCTTTTGTGAAGGAATACTTTGAGGTTATGGATGGTTCAACGACTAGCCACTTTAAAGTTGCCTTTATTTTCGCTGTATATTCAGCAATTTAAATAACTGAAATAAAAGAGTGCATTATTACGTAGCATTGAATTATGTTAATTATAATACCTATAAATATTAGGTGTTTGTAACAATATGCAAACAAATCACATGGCTATGATTTGTTTAATGTGAATTATTAACAAGAACAAAATCGTATTATTTAAAACACAATATATTAGTCGTATCGATATATAATTGTCGTCATTTATTAATTAATTACATTATTCAAATACTCATGTAATTACTAGGCCTAACTTGAAATTATGTTCTAGTTTTGTATCGATATAATACTCGTTCATATTTTATCTAACTGTTCAAGTAAGTTTATGTAAGCTGCTTTCAGGGAGGGGCTCCGATAAGGCTACTGCCTGGGGGGACGGCGCTGGGGAGGAAAAGAGGTTGAAGAAGTCGAGGAGTGGGCATCGGAAGTATCCAAAGACCGGGAGCGCTTCAAGGGAGTCCGTTCGAGAGCCCAGAAGAGAAAGGATAAGGCCAAAGCCAACGCCGAGAATGGGTTAGTTAGGGTCCAGTGTACGTGTCTCCCTCCCTTCAGTTCAATAGAAGTAGAATCATCCCAAGTTAAATTCGTCTAAACGGCGCAGCAGCAGACCTAGGAGTCAGGTGGTCCTGATCAATTTTGAAAAGACGTATCAGCATACGTCATCACATTCTCTGAGCTACGAGGAAGGACTTCCAACCTGAAGACTCGGGTACCGAGTTGAGCCAGATAAAGAAGAATCCATCCTTTGGACTTCATCCTCTTGGAAACTGCCAAGTGCGATGACAGAGTGAAGGCTCCAGGAGGCGATAAAGAAAACGGTTGGCGACAAAGGATAAATCCAGTCTATCGTCTTGAAGCTGATAATTGAGGATCTAGACGGCTAGGCGAACGAGAGTAACGTTGAGGAAGCCACCCGGAAAGAGGATTAAAACCTAAGTGGCAAGCTAAAGGTTACTTTTTTCCGCCTAACCAGAGGGAGCAGAGAAAAGCTGTAATTCAGATGGAGAAAAAGGAAGCCCTTCTCATACTCCATAAGGGGAAACTTAAAGTAGGCTGCGTGAGATGCAGAATCTGACACCGTCTGAAGGGGAGCACTGCTATCGTTATCTGGGTTATGACCATGTAAGAAGATACTGCTCCGTTCTGAACCAGTGTGGTAGGTCAGACAAACGCACTGGAAGTTTCAATGCGACGACGTCCTGTGTTCTATGCGCCAACATCCTAAACGCGTAGAGTGACCTCGTTCCTGGATCTGAGGCATTCAAAGCCGTTGAAGTGAAGAAAAGTACGTTCCATTCCTGCATGATTAAGTTCATTCAGGGAAACCTCCAGAGAAGCAGAGCTGCTGATTTACTCCATTAGAAGTAAATCGGTATGCGATGCCCGGGCCCATATAGTGACCGTTAGCGAGTCGTACCAGACCAGGACCTCTCCATTTTGGGTCTATTACCACTTCAGTACTGTGGCTGTCTGGGTTGCAGAACACTGAAGGATGCGGATGCTGAGCCAAGGGTCTGCTAACGGTCATGTCTGGGCCAGGTTGCAACAAATTACGTTTTGCAGCATTTAATTATTCTGCACAAGAGAAAAGGGAGAGGCTGGATGGGCACCGGAGATAAAAATGAAGTCGAGGCCTTGATTGATGTGTAGATTCAATGTATTATCTATGTATTTTATAAGGATATGAGCTGTATCATTGTTGTTCAAGAAGGGATGTATCAATCTTCCTTACAGCACACTGGAGATAGTAACGGTGTCCGGGTCCTGATTTATGTGTAGACTCAATTTACCTCTGATGTCCTTTATAAGGACCTGAGCTGTATCATTGTTGTTCAAGAAGGGATGTATCAATCTTCCTTACAGCACATCAGAGATAGTAACGGTGTCCGAGTTCTGATTGAAGTGTAGACTCAATGTACCTCTGATGTTCTTTATAAAGACCTGAGCTGTATCATTGTTGTTCAAAAAGGGATGTATCAATCTTCCTTACAGCACACCGGAGATAGTAACGATGTCCGCGTCCTGATTGATGTGTATATTCAATGTATCTCCGATGTCCTTTATAAGGACCTGAGCTGTATCATTGTTGTTCAAGAAGGGCTATATCAATCTTCCTTACAGCACACCGGAGATAGTAACAATGTCCGTGTCTTGATTGATGTGTATATTCAATGTATCTCTGAAGTCCTTTATAATTAAAACCAGGGAGGGACAATGTAGGGATATGTACATTGGGAGTGGGCCTACTCGTACATCATGCACGTACTCACTTGTCGTACGTAGTGGACTCACTTGTCGACCCAAACACATGTACAGTGAGAGTGGGCCCTCCCATCTACTCAAATACGTACAAGGGTAGTTGACTCTGCCCACTCATACACATTTGCAGTGGTAATGGGCCCTACCATCTACACAAAAACGTACAGTGGTAGTTGACCCTGCCCACTCATGCACGTACAGTGGCAGTGGGCTCTCCTATCTACTCATACACAAACAGTGGTGGTTGACCCTGCCCACTCATACACATGTACAGTGATAGTAAGCCCTCCCATCTACTCATACACACACAGTGGTGGTTGAACCACCCGTCAATTCATACATAACCCTCCCACCAACCCATACACTTACAGTGATTATGACCCTCCCACCCACCCATACACTTACAGTGGTTGTACCACTGTACGTGTAAGGGTGGGCAGGTGAGTGGATAGCACAGTACGTATAAGGGTGGGTGGGTGGATCAATACCACTGTACGTGTAGGGGTGGGCGTGTGGGTCAATACCACTGTACACTAGAAACCCTATTTTCCGTCAGGGGTTGGGACCGCAGCCGTGACGGACTAGAGAATAGACGGATCATAGAGAATTCACCAAACCACACTTATATCGCTCGAAACTTATTATTAGTGCTTATGCACATTAAATTAAAATGCTGTTTAGTACCTGAGCTGTATCAATGTTGTTCAAGAAGGGGTATATCAATCTTCCTTACAGCACATCGGAGATAGTAACAGTGTCCGGGTCCTGGATTGATGTGTAGATTTAATCTTTCTGCAAATAACGGTACTTGAATAAATGTGAAGATTTCCTTTCAAAATTATTACTGTTTTTTCTAAACATTTTTTTGAATACTGTTTTAATGTACTATAACGTAAGTTTACTTGAGAAAATAGAAGTTTCTTTAAATAATATCCTCTATATTTATGTATTCTATTATTAAACAACAATCATTAAGTGTTAAACAACGAAAATTGTTTTGGAATATGTGATATATAATCGATCTCTTCTAGGTAGTATTCACAGTATTTTTAAGTAGATATTTTACGCAAAAGTGCAAAAGGTTTTACCATAA
Source organism: Stictocephala bisonia (assembly GCA_035578905.1). Classification (NCBI taxonomy): domain Eukaryota; kingdom Metazoa; phylum Arthropoda; class Insecta; order Hemiptera; family Membracidae; genus Stictocephala; species Stictocephala bisonia. The sequence goes on from JAQJVL010000049.1 coordinate 1,352,695, forward strand.
TCTAGATCCATCATCATATCGTAGTCATAATAACAGAATAGTACGTCCTAAACCTGTAGGTAACATATAATAAATATGTATTTTGGTTTACTTGAGTTGCACAAAGGACAAAGCGGTGATGAATGCCAAGTAGGGTTGTCTAGTCTGAATTCATACTGCCTTTGTTCACTTGGGACTTGTTCTTATACTCCTTATAAATAGGTGAATACTGCGTTGAATATCAGATCAGGTAACCGATAAATTTTTATTTTCTTGAAAAATAAAAATGAAATTTGTTAGTTGTAATTTCCTTAAACTAAATACTGTGTAACGCAGAGGTAGTTAAGAAATAAAAGCTATCCAATCATAATTTATATAAAATATATTAATAAAGTTTTAGTAAAATAGTAATATCTTAGCTGTATTTGACAAAAACGATTAATTTTTCTAATGAGCTTAAGGGCATTTTCAGATGTTTTTAGATTTTTTTTTTTTAGAAATGTTTAAATTATACGTTACTTATTTACGTTAAAATTCTATTTTACATTGAAAATATGTATTTTATAAGTATTTATGTATATGTAAATGCATGTATACCAGTAGTTGTTACTGGATTCAAAGTAATTTAAGACGAGAGGGATCTTATTCCCAATCCCACCCTCAGGAAATTACCGTACAATAAGCCTTCCTACTGAACAAATGGAAGATATAAACTTTAATGTCTTTGGAGTTGGGTCGTTCTTGTGTTATTACGCATACAATGATTGCAAAAGTATTAATAACATGTTTGGAATTATTTAATTAAATTATATTCGATTTAGACGACTGTAAAATTATAGATAAGTATCTTGAACGACATATTTGTAAAAACAAAATATTTTTCATCACCAAGTCCTTCACTTACAAATACAAAAATAAATAATTATTTAAAAAAAATGTCAATATTACGGTGAATGTGTTTTTAAAAACTGTTTACTATATGTATTCTATTTATATTCATTAAATTATGAGTCGTTATTATTAAGACACTAACATTTATAGTGAATAATACTATAATTTTATATAAACATATACATTTCCTATGACAAACTATAACGCCACATACATAAATTATTTAAATATGCAATTAAATTATATATGTAATTTACTTAGAATTAAGTTGGGCTTAATTAAGTAATCCAGCATTACTTATCACAATTGAGCTTTCATTATTTTTACCAGTATAGGTTATTTCGGACTCCCTTTGGCCAACTGTCCAATCAAGTATATTTTTCACCAGTGAAATATTTGTTTAGATATTAATGTGAATTTAGAGTTAAGAACGCATTTTTAATGCGTTAATAAATATTTCTCTTCATAATCAGAAACTATTATTTGCCCTTTTAAATTGTTGTTTTAAAATTAAATCCTCTTAAAGGCATTCTGGTTCAATTTAAAGTCTCATAATTAGTTAAATTATTTTATAAGCTCTATAACACATTCGCTTGGAAGTCGTGATTCCTATGTCTATATATATACGCACACTTAAAATAGTGGCCATATTCTCGAAAATATTTTGTTTTTTAAAACAATTTATAGTTGTAAACATTTAAAATGAAGAGTAAAGTTTTTAAATGTTCAGGTTTATAAATGTTATAATAGTATTGCTTAGTACTTATAAGAAAATATTTAGTTCAATTGGAAATTTAAAAAGCACTGTAAGAATGTGCTAATTATAAAAACCCTAAAATAATTTAATGAATCAACTTTGAACCTAACAATTAGTATTTTTGAAATTAAAAATAATAAAATGATAAAACTTAACATATTTGCAACGTATTTGGTATTGAAATACAATATACATAAATATTTATAATATACTTATTTCCAATATAAAATTAAATCAATAGGATTTAAATATAAATAAAGAACTTATAATTTAAACATTTCTTTAAAAAATCTGAAAACTCTTAACATATGAAAATGCACATAAGTTGATTAGAAAAATAAATTCTGTATTAAATTAAGTCATCTTATAATTTAACAGAATACTCTCATTTACTAAAACAATATTAATATATTTATTATACTGCATGTATTATAAGAAAATGACTACTAACAAAATTATTTTTAATTTTTTAAGAAAATATAAATTCACCCATAGTCTGTTCTGGTATTCAACATAACATTCTGCTATTTATAAGAAGTACAAGAGCAAGTCCCAAGTGAACAAATGTGAGTGTATCAAGGCAGTATAAAGTCAGACTACACAACCTACTTGGCATTCATCACCACTCTATCCTTTGTGCAACTCAAGGAAACCAAAATACATACATTATCTAGTACCTAAAGATTAGACGATGTACTTTTCTGCTATCACGACTACTTATTTTAATGTAAAAAGAACATTTGAAAAGTTACCAAGCCTCAGTACAAATAATAATACTAAAAAAATGTAAATTTAACAACCAGTAAAGTTTATAGGTTAAATACTATTGTTATATGCTTAAATGTTATTTTATATCAAGTATTATTCTTTTTTATCATGAAATATATAAACTCGCTTGACCGAAACATCATTGTAATTTGTGACCTCGAAGTGTTTGGGTTGAGGATTTCAGTAAGAGATAACGGTAATTTTGACTTCGGATGTCACTAAGTTTGAGGTCTTGTCTCTTATTGTTGGACTTAAATAACTGACCGAGTGAATTACTAGACCCTACATGTTATGATTACTATGAAGATTTGTATGTAGACATTTGAAATATCCAGGCCTCGTAGAGTGATTTAGCAGAAATCGACATAAGTATTTGAATTGTATTTTATTTTGTTAGCATTTCAGATTCCATAGGATTAATTTTCACTCATTTTACTTTCTCCCATATATGTATGTATAGAGAAAGTATTGTGATCGTTAGTAGTCGGTCTAAAAATCCATTTTATGGTCCCTTGAACCCAACAGTGGTTTTTCGAAAGAAAATTGTTAATGTCTGTCCATATGTGTGTCTGTCTGTGTTTATGTGCACTTTTTTATGAAATTTGGTATGTAGGTGCATTTAGCCAATATCTCCAGTTTTATTTTTCATTTTTTGACATTTTTATAGGCAATAAACATACAAAAATGGAATTTTCTCAAAAACGGCTCTAAAGATTTTGAGTACATTTTCATAGAATATGTGAATTATAATTTTAAATATTTTAATGAAATTGCATGTCTCTAACTTCACTAGTGTTTGAGTTATGGCAAAAAACATATTTGGAATTCAAACAGGTAATTTTCAAAGTTTTAATTTTTTAGTGTGTGTGCTGGGGGAAAATTTGTGCTAATTCTTTGGAACCATTTATTATTTTGTGAACTATTGTCAAGTTGAACTTGTAATGCTACTTTTTATTTTTTTTTTTCATGTAAGAAGTTGAGCTTTATAAGGTTAAGTTCAACTTGTAATGCCACTTTTTATTTAATTTGTCGTGTAATATGTTTATGTTTATTTCTCAGCGCCTTGTATAGATAGTTAGGACTACATACTTCTTATTGTCATATTTTTTTGTTTTATCAGAAAGATAATCCATATATGTAATAGAACTATATTCCTCTAAATAAAACAGGACTTTGACACTTTGAAAATATTTGACCATATTGGTTGGGGGTTGGTTTTTAATTTTTAATTCTCTTTTCTTTTATAATCTCGGTGAATTTAAATGCTTCTCTTCCCCTCACCCATCCCCTCCTCTGCGTGATACTATCTTCTATTCACTGTTGTTGACGATCTCCTTCACTAAGTTAAAAGTTACGATAAGTATGCCAATGTCTTTTTGGGATAAAGATAGAGATAAAATGTATCAGTTATTGCTATCCCGAGGAAGTCTCTCTCAAGGATGGTTTGAAGTTTAATAATAACATTACAATTTGTATTGTCTTTACAAATAGATTGTAGAGACATTAAAAAAATACTTATATATCATAATATAATGTATAATGTGTATTGTATAAGGTAAATATGGTTTTTTAATTAGCATAATACGTGTTGGTACATATACAGTACAAGTAAACGTCACACAACACAAATTTATTACAATATAAGCACATATCTTATAGTTGGGAATCAAACTGGTAATTTTCATAGTTTTGATTTTTTAGTGTTTGTGCTGGGGTAAGTTTGTGCCAATTCTTTGGAACCATTTATCATTTGTGTAAACTAACGTCAAGTTCAACTTGTAACGCCACTTTTTATTTCATTTGTCGTGTAATATGTTTATCTTTATTTCACAGCGCCTTAATATTTGTGCGTCGTGTGCTTATATTGTAATAAATTTGTGTTTTGTGGCGTTTACTTCTACTGTAAGGTAAATATATAGATCCAATTTTGTTTTTCTTAATAAATTTATTTGAGTCATTTTCTTTAAATTGATCCTCCATAAAGCTTCCAGGTCTTCCAATTTTTATTGGGAAACGTTAAATTTAATTTTTTTTTATGTTTTCATGAAAGTCTTCTATAGAATAAAGTTCCATCTTCAATAAATCGTTGTAAATATTTTTTTTGAAACATTTTAAAGTCATATACTTTATGTTAATTGGTAAAGTGTTGAAAAGTCGTACTCCAGTTTCTGGAGCTACGTGAAGTGAAAGGTCGTGTAGAAATTATTTCATAAAATTCGATAAATTATCGTAGTTCAATGTACTCGTCGTTTAACAGAGTACATAATGTTGGTTTGTGGAAAAATGTTCAGGATTAAATTTGTTTTCTGAAGAACGCAATTTTTTAAAGCATCGATGTAATCGTATGTAGCCCAGATATCGGATGTCATACATTTCAAACCGACTGCAAAGCGTTAATTGTTTCTATACAAATGTTTAAGCTTTTTTAGAATGCTGGTAGCAAGATATATTTATTGACTATGTGACACACCTAACTAGTTGCAATTTGGGCCTCAATGTTGATTTGAAAGCTTGACAATGCAACTAGTTGGCGTCAGTCACCATTGGGAGGGTTAGTAAGGTGTAGGAGCAAGGGTTAGGCTCTTATTTAAATGAAATAAGGGTTACATACATACGGTGAGTATAATATAATACATTATATATATATTCACGTTTACAACAACTCACAATCCATAAGAAACCTTATCTTGATTTATGACTCAGTTTCTGGCAATCGATAACGTTTCTATCGAACGATGTCTCATGGGTAAACGATAGTAATAATTATTTTGTTATTCTATGTTGTGTGAGATAACTGAAGGTCATTTGGTACTAATATATTCATCTTAGGCAAGTTTCCCAGGTCTTCAAAAAACTTGTACATAAGAATAATTTTGTTGTTAAGACTTATGTTTTTATTGATATTCTAATGTCAGATCTAGGGTCAAGTTTGTGATATTCTAATGTCAGATCTAGGGTCAAGTTCGTGATATTCTAATGTCAGATCTAGGGTCAAGTTCGCGTGGATATTCCTACGAGTATAGGAGAAGTTGGTGACAGTAAAAAGACACCATTTGAATTTTCAGTCAGCATAGAAATGTTAGCACTAAAATCATATAATATGGCTGCTATTTCTTTCTATTTATAGTTTAATCATCTACACTAAGTATTTGTATCAAAGAAGAGTGCTTTAACACAGTTTATTAAATAGTGTGATCTCTAGTCTATATAACTTGATAGTTAATTTTCTTCTTAACAACATGTATTTTAATAATGGTTAGAAATGCCTTTGTATGTCTTTAAACAATTCATAAAATTTAATTTGTATGAATATATAAATTAGGTTTTAATGAATTGTGTACATATACACAAAGAAATTCTTAACTTTGCTGAAAGTTGATTCAAATAACGGACCTTAACTCAAGCGTAATGAATTAATTTAAGTCCCTGACATTATCTTAAAAGGAACTAGCTTACAAATTATTAACAAGATTCTTTAGACTATGTTAAAATTAACTAAAGTCATGATAGCATATATAACATATTTTTTTATAAATTTTAAAAGTTACAGTTTTTGCGAATCCCTCAATATTTATTTTAGAATGTTATTAAAATCAGTATAGTAACTTAAATATCAATAGATATAAAATAAGTTGTTATTGGTCACATTCGTAGTGTCTACAATAGTTTTTGAATTATGATATGTAGGCTACGTATTAAAATTTGTTTAAATTTTATTCTTTGAAAGCTTAAAAGCTATAATATAAAACAATACTGATCCTTTAAAAATGGTGGAATACAATTATTATCTATACTTAATCTGACCTCTATCCTTAACAAAACTATTTGTGTGTGTTTTTACGCATTTTTACAGTCGTATATGACATTTTTCATTTTCATAGGAAAAACCAAAATATAAAATTAAAAGTCTTATAAGGAAATTATTGTTTTATTCTCCAATTAAAAAATAAAAATACAACAACTTGTAGTTTTTAAATCCGAATTTAATTTTTGAAGTGGCTTTAAATTGGTGAGCTCTCACTTTTTTACTCTGATTTTTTAAATTGGCAAATTTACAATAGTATTACTACCACTAATAGAACTATAAATAGTATCTAAAACTAACAACATCTATTATGTATACAGTAACATCATTAACTTGGATACAAAATATGTTTACATAAATCATTTTTGTTCTTTAATTTGAGGCATTCAAATTAGACTGATATGACTGGCTAAATCTCATTCATTATTTGTAAACTAAAAATATAAATATTTTTACTATTACAGAATTTTTTTATTCAGAGTAAAATTAAAAAAAGGAACGTAATTAAAAAAACAATTAAGGACACTGTTTCTTTACTTTTGTATGCTGCTGTTATAGAATCTTTTCATAATAAACATTTCCTAAGTTGTTTTATTTCAAATATTTTATCTAAAAAAGTAAGTAGATTTACTTCAATATTTTTAACATTCTATTAATATCTTAGTAATACGTGTATTAGTTTTTTACAATTTTGAAACAGGTATTTTGTTATGGAGTAGATTATTACGTAAAATTTACATTGTCCTCTACTGAGAAATACTGAGTAAATAGAAAAAAATACCTTGATAAAATCTAGAAGTGTGTCCCTCTGTGTTTTTGAAGTTGAGACAGATTGGAACTGTCAACAACGGAAAATTACAACTGAAATTGAAAGAGTTACAACATTTTCTTTGTGTTGTAAATTTTAACAAGTAGTTTTAGGAGTACTAGTAAAAATGTATAACTCTGAAGAAACCATTATGTGTAGTTAAAAAAAGTGTATATATATTTTAAAATATCACTAGACCAGTAACTACTGTGTATAGCTTCTCTTGCGATGTCATTAATGATAATATACAATTTGAAACAATGATAATTAGAAGTAGGATAGAAGTTTTCAATCAAAATAAAATATCAAAGAAATATATACATTAATCACGTTATAGTTCTTTCCTTTTTGAGAATAAAGAATATATATTTGGGCTGTTTTATCTTTTTAGATCTATACTGATATTATATATTATGTAAGTATGTATTACATAAAAGAGAATATTGTTCTCTGAATTTTACTATTTCAGGTCCATGGTGTTTTATTTCAAAGTAAATAATAAAGTTATAATAATTAAAAATTATAAACAATTTACTAAACAAAAATTGATAAATAAATAATTGTACAATCAAAATTAAACTTTGAAATTCATTAAAGATGTGCTATTAAATAATTTTAAGTAAGATGTATTGTTTTTGTGAAGTTTGCAAATTATTTTTCTTTTTCATCCCCTAAATTTGTATAATTTTTTAATATGTTAGGTTTCGTTAAGCTTCATATATCCATATAAGGTATAATGTTTATCTTGATTACGCGGTACATCCTTTATTACCACGAATTGAAAGGAAGATTGATGTTTTCCGTTACAGACAAAAAGTGTTGATGTAGGAAAAGGGTGTCAATGTCTTTTACCCTAATGGACACGCCATCAATTACAGAGCAACTAATGAATTCTTTTGTCAAGGAACGCTTTTAAGTGATGGACGTATTGTAAGTGGCTAAGTAATTTACTGTCGAACAATGAAGACCCGTGGATGTTGGAAATAAAATAAAGTACAAGAAAAATATAACAGTAATAATGTTTACGTGTTTTTAGGAAAATTAAAACCTTCTTATGTAAGAAGTTTTTTGGAATTATCGTGTACAATAGTATAAAAACTAATATTTTGTATAAAAGGTGTTTAGCTTTGCCCGTTTTAGTAAGTAGGACAATTTTAAATAATTTATAAAGCAACTGTACCGAATGTCTAGATCTATTTTTTCATACTCAAATATAAATTGCAATATAGTTCACATTGTGTCAGTGTTTAAAGTATAGATCCAGAAATCAAGGGCAGAACATTCATTGTTGTGTCGTTAAAATTTACTAAGCTTCCTTTTTAAGCGATAATAAATCATAAACAAAATAATAATAGCAGTACTGTTTTTTATTTTCTTTTATCATGTCTTAAGAAACAAATATATTAATATAGCAACACTGAAATCTAAGAAAATTGCAGGTTACCGATCGTTTTTATTTTCATTAACTTCCTAAGGTTCATAATGATTATTCGAACTCACCCCACCTGGTGTGACATTGCTTAAGTACAAATTATAATACTTGTTATCGCTACTAGGTTGCGTAGTAGGCCTATTTACATTGTTACAGACTAAATGAATTAAATATTTATTTTTATTATAAACATAACAGTCTAGATGGTTTTATTTTACGATCTCTAGAATTGCTCTTAACCTTAAGATTAATTCTTTTCCCCTACTCAGGTGTTTGAAGTTAAAACGGCCAAACTCAGATTGTGTAAAATAATATTATATAATGTTTGTCTCTCAAAAGACACATTTACATTATTTGTAGTGAGAATAACTGGAACGGTACAGAAATAACCGACCTGCTGCTGAAGTTGTGGGTCCCAGGACGCGAGTGCAACCAAGCATTGTCTGTACGCGAGCTACAAAGTGCTATCTCTGTTTAAATAAATGTTTACTGCACGTTTCCCGTTATAGAGTGGTTTTATTAGCTGTATATATTTCATTATTTATTCACATTCATAACAAAACCATTACAATACACATACAAGAGCTGCATCATTAGTTTTTATATTAATTAAGTTCAAATGAATGTAACACGACTGTTGCATTCACTTAGTGTCACTAATGTACTAATTTAATCTTATCAGTGATGTCCGTTTATGTAGAAAAACACAACGTTTCTCATATTTGTTTACTTGTTCTTGAGACACCGACTGTCCAGATATGGGCGAATATGGGCTTTGAATGAGTGTGATGCCTGTAAATGAGGGAATTTAGTTTTTGTTTCAAAATGAGGTCGAATATTCCATAAGAATAAGTGTACAAATTACGGTTGTATGTACTATATTTATGTTAGAATCTGAAAGAATAACGCATATTTATCAAATAACCAACCATTGAACTACTAAAATATTTAACGATTCTTTCAGTTCTGTAAATAAAAGTAAAAATAGCTACTTGTAGGTTTCATATAAATATTCCTTGTATAAAAGTGTAAAGTATTATTGCTTACAAAATTACATAATTGATAGTTAAACAATGTATAGTTTAATGTATAACTAAGCAACAAAGATTTTTTTAGGTACTCAATAAAAAAAGGAAGAATAAGACAAACTGAATAATGAATGAACTAAATATAATAAGCTACAATGATCACGACATATTCCTAGACACTAAAGATATTCATATCATAACGTCCTCTGATCTTTTGAATATTAATTTATTAAAGATGACCATTTTATTATTCTGATCATTACATATATCAAAAAACCTAAAACTAGTTAAGTGGGAAGAACTTTATTGAAAATAAAAATCAAAAATTAAAACGTATTGAATTTGAAATATCTCCTGTTAAAACTAGTGTGGTCTAAAATGTATTAATCAATCTATTTTTCGTATTAATGTTTCTTTAAATACACAAATTCTACTATGTAGGCTCTCTAGCCTACCTCTGTACTAGCTAGCTTTAAGGAATATTGTTTCAGATTTTTGTGGGACATATATTTTGAATATTATGTAAAAGGATCATATTATTAGGTATAAAAAGGCTGGTTACGTTTTTTAAGTTTCTTCTGACGTTTAACCTATATTTTCCCAATGTGGGGCACGTAAGGAATGAAAAACATATATTGATCAATATAGAAAGTTTCTAAAGTGATTTATGATGACAGACCCACATTTATCGAGTTATTTCGTTGATTTTGTTTGTTATGGTTACGTTTTTGTTTCATTGAGCACATATTATACTAAATAAACGTGTTAGTGACAATGACGTTTCATTTTTATTGTTGATGGTTTATGTTTGTGTTAGATTACATTTGGGATTTTGTTCCGAACATTAAACTCTCTCGTTGACTTGGCGAACTGCTGACAAACAGTTTACAATCCACCCTAATGGTTAGCCAACACTGCCCCCACATTCTTTCTCAGAAATGTAGTTCTGAGATCCTGTTAACCATACAGTGAGTATTTAAGTACTAAATAAATATTGAAATGATAATATTACAGTTCGGGTTCGTTGTTGAAAGTCTCAGTACTTCAATGTGAATTCGTTAATTTTTGTTGCAACAATTGGTGGTTCATAGTTCACAACAACCCATACTGTTAGGTCATTAATAAATGTCCTTGCAAAGGTCATTGGATCTTTTAATTGTCCATTTTCACTCTTTTTTCAATCCACTCAAACTCCAAAATTGGTTTCTGAAAAGTCAATACTGAACAAATATATATCATTGGGTCTCTTTGTTTTTATTTACGTCACTTATACATTATTCTTTTAACACTAAAATAAATTACCTAATGCCAATGCTGTTTTAATACTACACTGGCAAAAACAAACTATTTATATTCTGTGTGGGATTTATTTTTTAGCAACTAACACACCTCACGTAATCCTTAATAATTTTTTAATAAAAAAATACCACGTACATCAGAAAACCCCTAAAGCCATGTACACAACCTACACAGAATTGAAACAGCATTACACAGTACAAACCGTGTTTGTATGTGTACAAATTAACACATCGATATACCATTTTTCATTTATTTTGACATATATTATTATTATTTAACCGTCATAGTTCGTACTAAGATGACAGCTCGCAAATCTACCGGTAGTAAGACCATAAGGAGACAGTTGGCCACCGAGGAAGTATTTATATTCTTAAGATAAAGTTGATTTCATTTTGTTGAGCGATCGTAACTAAAGACTAAGGGCGGTAGCTTACCTCGTAGCCGGTCCAGCGTGACTATGTATACATTTGACGTCTTTGCCGTTCCAATCTTCGGAAGTCACGTAAAGACGGGGGTCAAACGAGCGCAGGGATAAAATGGGTTCATTTAAGCAAGCGAGGGGAATCGGAACATTTCGCTAATAAAAACTAAATGAATAGTTTTCTCTTGAAGTGCTTTTAATATCATAGGATGAAATGATCACACTCAGTTTCTGTCACCAGTTAACACACTGGAGTTTTGGTTACCTTTATGCTATCTAATTTATAGTACATTCATTGTTTGTCCTTATCTCGTTCACAATAAAATAGTTCTTATAAATAATCTTTGGGTATCACATTATATTTGGGTATCAATTAATTATGGATCTTAAGAGCAAATATTTGAGTTTTTATAATTTTTTTAATAAAGCAAATTGTTTGATACATTCAAATAGCTGTAGTTACATGAGAAGCTGGTAAACATTTAAAAAAT